>JAQBSW010007453.1:0-40739 GCA_029291075.1 Eudiplozoon nipponicum | reverse complement strand
AAAAGTAATGAAAATTTTTAAAAATTTTGTATTTAACATTATAATTTTAATAGTAAAATCGCCCCTAATGCACATACAAACGTTCCAAATTCACTACACTTATTTCAGCATTCATAATTTTATGAAAAGTTCGGATCTGCAAAATTCTCTGAGTATTTTTGACAAATATTTACGATGGATAATGATGATTCATTTTCAGAAAATACTTATTTTTAATTAAATAGATTTCTAACACAACAAAGTATTTCTTTTTTTCTATATACCAATCGGGTTATATTTCTACCAATCATGCTGGCCTTCTGAAAACAGTTCGCGCTCGTTAAAAATCAATATTTGCACTACAAATGGTAAAGTGTCTGAAGCTTGGATTCTGTAAAATATTTCAAGAAAGATTGATTATAATATTGCTTAAAGAAATACAACAATGAATAACTATTTGGTTGGTTGATAAAAATCTATTTCGGGACATCTATGTTTTGCCAAAAAATGAGAAATGTATTAAATTCTTAATGTGGTGTAATCTTCTGGCATATACTTTGAAAATAAATAGAATTATTTATCTTGCAGATAATCTTGTTTAGTGCCAAAAGTCATTTCATAGCCACCCAAATTTTGTGGCTTGATACATTTACGTTGATCGTTTCTATTTTTATATGATCAGGATTGATAAACTTTAAGGGTGTTGATTATCAATATTTAAAACATTGCAATAATGCTGCTTTTGTGTGATGGAATATACATTAGCAACGCAAATATTTTTCACAAGCAGATGTTTTAAATTTGTAAAATCATGCTTCTAAGTTCATTACATATTTTCAAGGCTATGAAATTATTTTTATGTAAATTTATTTTTGCTTTTCTATTCAACATAAAGAGACTTGGAAGAAAGATCCGTACAATTGTTGACGAATCATCAGAATTGTAAACATTTACATTTTTTCTGATTTTACTACTAAAATGCCCAAAATAAAGAGAGAAATTGGCAAAGAATTTTAGTTGTGATAATAATTAGATAAATTATTAGCGTAGATGTTTATTAACTTGGCTATAAATCGATTTGATTTTTTCGCAAAACATCGATTTTGCTTTAAAATATAGAAGTTCAGTCAAAAATGCATCTTTTATTTTAGAAAAATAATTTGAAATTTAGACGACTAAAATTAATTTTAGAGGCGTTTCTTACTCTGAGTTAACATAACTGAAGTGATAACCAAAATTTCTGCCTCATAATCGAGAAAAACCAAGATGTCGAAAAATGTCGATAAATGAAATAAACATGTGCAAATAAAATAAATGGTCTGCCTTCTAATTTGATGACGGTAGGTAATATGTGTATGGACAATTTTGCTGAATATTTTAGGTCAAATTTTGTTTACAATATTAATATCAACCGAAGTATTGTTAAAAATTAAAAAGCCAAAAAACAAAAGATAGCTTACTTTTTCATTAGAGCACTGAATTTGTTTTCCGAAAATAGTAATATAAGCTATTGATTCCATACGATACTTGGTATACGTTAAACGATACAAAAAAATTCATCAATGGCATATATTAAATATTAAACCACAAAACGCATATAAAAACATAAATGGGTTACATTCGTTACAAATATAAAAAAAAAATAATCGTATGTATCGAAATAATATATCTAGTCCGTTCAGAGGATTGAATAATGCTTTCTTAATACAAATTAAAACAAATTGTTGTTCTCGGAGAAGCAGTCGACCGTAAAGTCTTCCTTCATGGTCAAAAGTAAAAACGATGAATAAAAAACATCATTATGATAAGAAATGTTCTTGGGTAATAAATTGGAAAAAAAAGAAAATTCGATTTCAAAAAGAGGCACATTGCACAAAATAATATTTTTTGTGTAGATGATTCGAACACTAGACATGACAAAAATTTTGCGGTTCTCAGATAATGTTCCGTCGAGTTAACCCTAGCTATACTGCTTATTGCAAAATTTTGATAAATTATACTTACTTAATATTTATTTTTCTGTTATTTAAATAAGAGAATTTAAAATAGTTATATTGTTTTAACCTTTGAGTTTATTTATCTTAGCGGGTATTGTTTCACCGATTAAATTACACCTACATTAATCGTGTAAGTAAAAGTACCACTGAAGACTTAACTTTCTGCAAAAATCATGCATTGAGTAACAAAGGTTGTGATGGCTCGAATAGCTCACCGTGTTTAGACATTATATAATTGGACCAATTTCAGTGCTTATGCAACAGCTAGAGTAGATGGTTTTCTACTCGCACTAATTACTAAACCACGTTTTCTTACCTGATCGGCAACAACACAATTGTCAGGGGAATGCCCGTTCCTCTCAAGCCAAATCACATTTAATAGTCTGTCAATTGCTTTGCGAAAGTGTCATCAAATTCATATAATCAGTTTTTGTTATGAATATTTTACTTTCTGCCTCTATAGAGTAACTAAGCTGTGGCCTCTGTAAATTTTGTAAAGAGTCTTCCAGAAAATTGCCTTTTTACAAATTTGCGATCTAAGGCATACAATGTATCTTCTCTGAACTCTTCAAATGCCTTTAAGTTTGTAAATTTTGTATGACATAATCTTTGTTCAGGCCAAACAAATTTCTGCATAAAGAACTCATCAAAGTAGCAATTAGTGGATGCTAATCAATTTATACTTTACCATGGATTTACCTTAATTAGTAGTGGCCGGAATTGACAATAATGCCTGCCACAATGTCCCGTCGACAATTCGCAAATGTTCTAACTATCACGTATTGATATGATTTTATTTTAATTTAGAGACTAGCCTAAGATTAAAATTTAAAAAATAAATTGGAACTTAGCATTATTTATACTGTTGCTTAGCGTTAGTATGCCTTGTTCAAATTGAAATAATATTGCTTTTATCCATAAAAAGATTTCTAACCATCGGAATGTGGGCATTGTTTAAATTAGCCACGCTAGTATGTAGATTATTTTAAGTTAACCAAAGTGCTTCCTAACGATGTACAAATTTGTGTTAGCTTAATCATATATATATATATATATATATATATATATATATATATATATATCCAGATCCCACATAGACGATCAAATTAGAAAAAAATCCAAGGAAATGACTCTTCAATCACATTTACTATGATTCCGAGTGAATTTTCTGTTCAACAATGGCAAAGTACAGGTTTGCGTTTAAATTTTAATCCTCTCTACTAATGCAAAATCATCTGACAAAAACAGAAAACTGGTGTAGCTCACAGTTTTAATTTTAATTAAAAATGTTTCTTATCCACAATTAAAATAAACCAGGGATAAATAAATTCTGTTAGTTTGATTATCCTAATAAATGAATTGTATATTGTTCTGAAATGAACCTTTTTGTGGTTCTAAAGATTTAGCAAAATTAATGAAAATTGAAATATTAAGTCAAACCAATAAAGTAGGTAAATCTCTCTTACTGATGAGTCGCCAGTAAACAAGAAAGGTATGTGCACGAGATTATACCTTCCGTTCATGCTGACTTTGGTTTACCCTTCTCGTTTTATTTGAACTAATTTATAATTAGGTGCGCAACACCTTATACACAATTGTATATGTATATACTAGTATCTAATTTGTAATTTCATTTTGATTCTGTCATGCTTTTGTCAATTTGTTTACTATTTATTTTACCTCATTGTATTTATCTCCTACTTGTAACCAACAGCCGATATTTAATGACATTTTGGTGGCAAAATTATACAGAGTTATTCTAACTTGAAACAGGATTGTTCAGTGCCAGTGTAATTAAGACAACCAAATACGCAAATAGCCGTTAGCGTATAATGTTACCTTTGTGCCACCAAATCTTGCCCGATTAAGATAGTCAAAATTGTAAAGACAAAGTGTGCTACATCAGAAATGAACTTGTAATTACTGAAAGACAAATAAATAGAGAATTTACTAAAGGCAAATCCAAAAATTCAAGTTGTACAGATATTTTTAATCTAAATATTTCTAATAAGCAAAATAGGGTGAACTTGCGATAATGTCAGCACCAATAATTTAGGTTCAATTCTAAGGAGAAGCAAGAGCAGTGCACGCTGATTTGAATTATGCCATGTGGCAAAGCAAAATAAAAATACCAATTATATAATTCATATTCATTGCGTTAAAAAAATTATGCCTTTTACAAATCCACATTAGGTGTAAAAAATCATGATAAAGTGACATAAATAAGAAAATCATACGTGATTCTCGCTTGAGTCATTCCCAATAATGCTACATGCCCTCAGACAGAATAAACGACTGGCGTGTACCGCCAAATGCCTTTCGATATACTCATTCATATACGATAAACCTTTTTAATTTACTTTTCATTAATACGCATGTATAGATGCAGTACCTTTTTAACTAAGGTATAACGGAACTATATATATATATATATATATATATATATATATATATATATATATATATATATATATATATTCATTGTCAGAATAAATTAAACATCATACAAAATTAGAAGAACATTAGTTGCGCAGGCGGTGAAAACAATGACATTAATTAAGATTACGATCTAGATATAATCAACTGACTTATTATGTACATACATTTATCAATATAAACTAAGTATTGTGTAGTGTGGAAAAAAAAGCAACTCCTCCATTTGACCAGTTGCGTCCTTATTGGGAACTCATAATGAACTGTCCAGAATTTGCCACACACAGAGATCGAAACTGAGTACGTCTGCTTCGGAATTTGGTGCTCTAACCACTCAGCCACTCTGCCGTAAACTAAACAAAGTTTTCAGTTCTTTTATAGCTAAAGTGTTTGGTGGAGATTATATGACATCTTTTATTCGTAAAGTTCCAATTACCTATCCATATTGAAGATAACATTTATATAATTAAACAAACTTTGTTTGCGCGGGCCCTGATCCCAATTACTATAATTGATATAAACACCAGGTGCATAATAAGCATACAATTGTCAGCTTAAACAACGCATTGCACAGTGTTAAAAAGGCAAAGATGCTCTAAGCACTAAGCACCTGATTCCGAATTAGACATGCCCAATGTTCGAGTCCTGTTTGCGCAAATTCCGGATTGTACGTGATAAGTTCCCAATAACGACAAAACTGTTCTACTGGATGTATTGCTTTATCTAAACTAAACAATACTTAGTTGGTTCTTACAAAAGTTTGTTCATAAAGATACAGGTATTTATATCAAGTATGCAACCTTGCTTATAGTAATCGTTCAAAATAACAAATAGAATTTAGCGATTTTACCGGTTTGGCAATTATTGGAGTCATAATTTAGGTCACAAAATTGTCATTTCCTTCGCTTCACCTTACTCACATTTCTTCAGAATCATGAAATCGATCTACTACGGCACCCAAAATGCACACCACATGTAATTTTCAGTCCTATATCAAACATTTGCACGCCATGATACGGTTTGTTAGAAACGTTCACGCTACAAAATAAGCCTTGTGGCAAAAACGTTTGCTATTTGCGCCTAACAGCACAAATTCGTTATTCTTCTATATTTCCCTATCACTAATGGCCACGATTGTTGCTTGAAAAATGTTTTCGGTTTTGTGATTAATACGAAAATCCCCATTGGTATTTTGCAAACATTTACGGCCAGCCAAAATCCTCACTATCTAATAATGCCCACTCTATATATATATATATATATATATATATATATATATATATATATATATATATAATAGCATTCTACATATATCACCGAGTCAAACCCGTTTTTAACTTTTATAATGGCATGATACGCAAATACGCTTCTGTATTTCAAAACTTTTTCTGCGACCGTCTAAACGCTTAAATTATCCTATTGATTAAACTTTAGAATTTGGTTTTCTTTACGTAAACCCGATGGACATATTTTTATAACTTACTGTTTTATTGTTCTAGTAGACTAATCAACAAATTTTATGGGTGAGCTTCTGTAAGTGTATAATTTATTTTCTTCAATTCGAGCACGCAATAAGTATTATTTCGCATTTAAATTTTAGCATGCTATAAATGTAGCCTATAAATTTGATAATGGATCTAGCACTCTTATCACATACGACACAGCCATTTATGATATCATGATAAATGTGGTAAACTAATAATCTCCTACCACGTACATCAAATTAAAACTATTTTAATTTTTCAATGCGCAAGATTATGTAGCCTCTGATACAGATGTAATAAAAAAACAGATAATATATTTCCAAAATTAGTATTTAGCTGGGCTTGTTATTTGCATGCCGCATTGCAGAGAAAATTAGGAAAATAATATTGTATGAGATGTTCAAGGACCTTAAAATAAATTAACAATGATCTAATTTACCGGTGTGATGCTATATTTATCATCGCATATATCATTTATGGAATGAGTTTGGAACTTTGATTACAAAAGCCTTATTTATGCTAATGAAATTTTAGAAGAGATTTAATTTTTCTGTTTTACGCAGCATAAAATCGTACCTAATTGTGTATAAATTATTTTTTGCTTCCAGTCCAACGGATTTGCGAATAATTCACAAAATGTTAAAAGGTTACTTCACGTGACGCTATAAAATTATTCACCTCATTGTCGATATTCATACAATTTCGTGGTTAATTTACAATTGTTAGGAACATTAAAGACTGCTCCACCAACATGGTTCAAGCCACAGAAAGAAATTTTGAATTAATTTTATCATAATTGTTGATAATACCCTAAGTGCAATGACAATTTATACTTTTATTAAAATGTTTAAACACAATTTTCTTTGGTTATGCGTCTTGATTTAATATTCCTCAATCCCGTTATTCAGTATTAGATGTAAACTAAGCATAAGAAACAAAAGGGTAAGTTGGTTCACTGTTAACTTTGTACGCACTATGTTCTATTTGAGGCGCACGCACTGGGCTAAAGATCTAGAACCTAGCGCCTTAATATACACTACCTGACCGAGGCTATTCTCCTTACTAAGAAGCAGTCTGTAGAGAAAATGAATCCAGCTCATTAGATTCACTGCATTTTTTTAACTGCTGTAATGATATTTTAAGCCAGAAAATAGAAAGAAATTGTTATCAAATCGTAGCATAAATTCTCGCTATGAATTTTAATTTTTATGTATCGAAAACGCTATTACGTATTAGCCGATGCTATGAATGATTACGATACATACTGAATTTAAATGTTTCAACAATTGGCAGTGACTTTTCTCTATCAAAACAGGTAGCTGTCATATATACATTAAAATCGGCCATAAGCAGAAATCTAACAAATATTTGTCGATACACGCATTATAATGTATTGAACAAATGATCTGCGCTAAAACAAAAAATACGATTGCAGTCAAAGCAAATGGCCTTCAAAACGCAAATAAACAGTACAATGAAAGAGCAGTAGCTTGACAGCAAAAGGTGTGAATTATTTGAGTTTCATATAGTTGCCATGGGATTTATCATTGTTTTTTTGCTTAGTTTGTTACAGATATTCTTAAATACTCCGTCGACTATGTATTTAAATCTAACAAATAAAAATAAGTTATGTATCTGCTTAAATCAAGGTTGAGATCTTGATATTAACACCTTACCCATTATGTAAATTCAGTTGTCAATATAAATTAAGTATTTCATAGTGTAGAAAAAGGAAATTCATCCAGCAGACCAATTAAGTACTTGTTTGGAACTCTACATGTTGCCCAGAATTTGCCGCAGACAGGACTCGACTCGGAGCACGTCTGCTTGGGAAAATGTTGCTTCAATCACTGAGACACTCTGAAGTACACTGAAGAAATTTTCAGTTAGTGAGACTTTCCTTTATGTTTAGCTCATATGGCAAACATTAAGACCCAAAATTACAATTAAACATTGCAAATCTGGCATTATTGAACAAACACAACAGTACATGGGAAAGTAGACTTGAAATAAACTTTTATATAAATAAAGAAACATTGGTTGCGCGGGCGGTGATAAAAATTACTAAAATCAAGTTTGCGATTTTGATATAAATTCCTGACACATTAAGTACTTACATTTTCCAAGATAAACTAAAACTTGAATAATGTAGAAAAGGCAATTCATCCAGTAGACTTGCATGGTTCGTATCGAGAGCTCACCAAGTACTGTCCAGAACTCGATGCGGGTAGAGCTCGAACTTGGCTACGTCTGCATCGGAATCTTTTATTCTAACCACTGAGCCACTCTGCTGCGCGCTACACAAAATTTCAGTTATATACCAACTAATGTTACTAGGCTAGCTATTTTGTTAAGTGAGGCCAATATGGCATACCTTGAGACCTAATGTACCAACTAACTATTAAGAATGATTCGTTTACTTTTCAAAATATGATTAAATCCATCTCTTAAGCATTCAAGTTAGAATTTGACAAGAAATCGATTTAATCAAAAGTAAAACAATATAATGCGATGACCTCTGATGATATAGAGTGGTAGTTCAACTTTGTTGTGCGACGGGTCAGATTTAACTGCATTGGTGTTCAATTCAGACTCGTAACCTAGATTTAAAGACATATTTTTGACGTGATGTTCAACGTTTATGTGCGCAATTTTAATCGATGTGACACAAAATATTTTCTGTCTCCGTATTTCTGAAATAATACATTGTTCATTGTAATTTTTTATTTTTGCTGTTTTGATTTTCTATCTTGTCTTTCAGATCGCATATTGACTAATTTCTCTGCAAGCACAACACGAAAGCACAAGAAAAGGATTAACACGCGTATAGAGCAACTTAAATTCTTAGAATCAACTTCTTGCTATTTAACAGTACATTATTGTCTATGTATACGACTGGAATACCTGGACAAAGAGCTAATAAAGAGGACTGTCCGATTAATTTAGAACTTAATCTTATATCAATGTAAGTAAAATAAAAAGGCAATCCTTTTCTGCTACATACTTAAAATTAAAAATGATAAACATTCCATGCTTTTAAACGGAATTAATGAAAACAATAAATGCGAATGACAGGTGCTTGTAGTAAAACATGCTGCTTTTGCAGGTAAAAAAAAATCAGAGAAATATTGACACGACTCAATTGTACATTGTCAAACGATGCGCGATTGTGTAAGATGATTATGCATTTGTGTTTTATTTCCATTAATTTTTTTCTGTGAAATATAGACAAACAATTCGACTTAATCACGTTTCGTTCTTTACCTCATTATTTATACGAGGAAGGTAAACATTCTTTGACTTCTATTCATGCCCTAGTACAACAAAATTTTATATGCCAAACTATACTTTTAGTATTTTCTTTTAATTAAAAGAAAATATTTCTATGGATTTACATACGACATTTTCTTGTTTGTGTTATTTTCATGTCGTAACTTAGTTGGTTTCGCCATTTATTCATAACGTTGTACTTTATAAATTCGTCTGGGCAAATCTTATTGACTTCCTGCATTCATGTCAATCCTTACACAAAATTTATTAGATAATCGCAAATGTTAACAATAAAATTGTTTTGTAATTTCACATGTCTAAGTATTTTTACTTATAAGGTCTTTTAGCTAGGATATATCCGCTGAGATTAACTACATTTACGGAGCTAAATTTTCGTACACAAACGTTAATTAAAATTAAATATAATCTATATTTTTAATTAAAAATAGAAACACCCTTAGTATTTTAAAAATTATCATTGTATATCATTGTCTAACATTATATGAATACACTTAGACTGCATAGTAGTCGAACATATGTTTTCTGCAAAGCTAGACTTAAATTTGTGACGCATTTCATTTCTGTTGATCAGTGATAACATATTTCTAACCAATCAATGACCAAAAAATATCGATCTAAGCAAAATTTGTTGGGCGTGGTGGATCAAAATATATCATCTCGCAGCATATATTGTGTCATCACAGCTCTAGTAGTGTGAACAACATTGAATTCATTATTATAACGAGGTTAACTTAACTTTGTATCTTCATTTCGACTCTGTCCTAATAAATTTATTGATGCTTTAGTATTTCTAGTTTTGGCAGTATTCTGTTTAAACGCTGTCTTGAAAAGTCTCCATAATTTATTTTATTTCTCTGTTAAGACATGTTTATGTGAAGTACAGATTAAAATAGCAAAATTAGAAAAATTATTCAAAGATTGTAGTACAATTAAATTATGCACCAATAAATATTTAGATAATCGCCAAAGCTTTTGCCGAAAACACAATAATACTCTTAACATTCCAATAAGTTTCTAAAACAACAATAATTAGCTAACGTAAAAATCACTATACACTAGAAAAGTTATTTATATTTCTTGCAACGCCTTACAAGTCTTTTGTATTTTAGGAAACGTTTTTTGGAACATCATTTATTTAATTCTAATTCTACCACAGGTAAGTAATTATATAAAGAATACCTTATTCTAATGAAACAGTTTTAAGCAGTATATTTAATTCAGATTACGTAATATAAGATAAGATATTTCATTACTAAAAATGAAAGTTTACCTGGAAAAAACTTTCTTGAGCAGTGTATATTTAATCATGTCTTAACTTCAGTTTGTTATTCATATTAGCCTCTTTTTGATCAGCATAGGGAATTTCCGAAAGGATATAATTTAGTTCGGTTTCAAATTTGAGAAAATTTTAATGTGACCAAAATTACTGTCAGGTTTTAATTTGAATTGCAGATCATGACTAACTACTTTGAACTTACTCCAGAATATGTATCTCTATAAACTTCTCTGCCAAAATATGGTCGAATCATCTTGAGTTATGCGGTTCATGAAATCATTTTAATTCTTATATTCGAAATCAAAAAATTATATTATAAATAATACTTTGTTTTACTGAAAATATCTACTTTACTGAAACACAGTTCCTAAACAATCCCTTGAAATGCAAGTGAATAAGAAAGTTTTAATTAGAAAGTAAAATAGGCATTTAAGAACATTGAGAATATAATCCTTTACTTTATCTGGTGAGTGTTCTCGAGCAAAATTTGCATTTAAAAGAAACAATTTCTTTTGTTTAACAAGCTTTTCATTATGCATCTGGGTAAGTTGTTTCGATTGATTATGCTTACATTGTTTCAAATCTTTTTAACAGGTCAAGCCTAAAAAATGCACATGAATAAAATATAAAATCTCCAATGGACTATACTTCCGTCCTATTTTGTAAACAATACTGCAGCAGTAATGATTTCCGGAAAAATAATCTATAATAGGTTGAATGCATCTGGTATCGTTTAACTGATATATCTACATAGATATAAGTATTATTCCTAACGTAGTGCTCTAAAAATTAAATATGAATTAATATTTGTATGGAACAGATACTTTTCAGAAAAAATAGCACAAAAATTAATACGGTTTCTAGAAATATCTTTTTAAAAAAACAGCTTACATTTATAAATATGGTTCTATAAATCAGCTGAATAGTTGCCTCTAAATGTGGCAATAAATTATTTATATTTGGAGGAAGTACATAAGTGAAAATTTTTTTCAACTCTTATGAGCAAACTGGTAAAGATCGTTGTTTCAAAATAGCTTTAATAAACGCATTTTACTAAGTTGACGTCAATTTTGTACTATTTAATTTTTAAATTAAATTAGATTGAGTCTGTTACTCTAGTAATTGAGACAGCTATTGATTAATAAATGAGACAAAATCTGGTGTAAGGGCTGTTTTATTTAATAAATACATTTTAAAAATCACCACAATAAGCACTATACATTGTTAAGTAAAAATCCGGTGTCTGAAATCTACATCACGAAATTATACCTAGTGTATGTAGGTCAGCATGTTTCAATTTTAGTTAATTCTCATTCATAAATTGTAGACATAGGCCAGATATATTTTAAATTCTTCTTATTAAATAGTATAGTGATTTTTCACTTTTAAATGTTTGTAATCAAAACTAGCATTTTGTGCTTACAGAGTACACTCCTTTGTAAACCCTTAAATACTAAGAGACAAAGAACAATTATTTTGAAGATATTGCTATGACTGCAACGAATTTAATGTGTGAATGAATGCGCACCTTAAATATATATATATATATATATATGCATAAGTAATTCATAGTCTATAAATATATATTTATATATATATATATATATATATATATATATATATATATAAGTATGTGCTATAGCATATATATTGGACGTACGGATAATCAATTGATCAAAATAATCGAGCAAGATTTACCGCAGAAATCAAATAGAAATATCTTGACACCGTCAGAAAAATCTGCTCTTTTGGACCATAAGATTTTAAACGGGCACCCAGCCACTTTGACGAATTTCCCAGTTCTTCACAAATTTAAATAAGAAAAATTAATGTACATGGAGGAAAATCTTTATATAAAATAACAAGCGCCTAGCCTAAACAAAATAATATGTTTCATCATCATATTATTCTATACGACTAGCGACAAATCACAAAACCCAAAACAATTTACTAGCATCCAGGCAATGACAAACATCCACTCGACCAGACTCAATGAACATTCTACTGGATGGGTAAAAGACTGAAGAAGAAAAACCAGCTGCACTTGTTGTCTCACAACCATTGTTAACGGCGACAGAAATTTCAAAAAAATATGAGAATTCAAAACTGCAATCACGATACCCTGCGCTGTTTCCAAGTGAACAGAATAAAATTTAGGATTAGGACGAAATAAAAGATAACACACGGGAAAATTATATTCGTACACGTAACAGGCAACAATGCGAAAAATTTGGTTACTTTCGAGCGTATTGGGGTTTAGTATACTTAGGTTGTTTACATGATTATATTTTGGAACTTTTGAAATTGAATTAAAATATTCGAATACAACTGTGTTCTTGAAATTTATTTGATCTGTTTATTTTGTGGTGCAACTTTAAAATTGATCATACATATTGCGTCTTCGCACACTTGTCACGTGAAAAGTTTGTTATTTTTATGGGATGTACTGGTATAAATAAAGTCATTTAAGGTAAATTTAACGCATGTCGTAATACCTGACTAATGAGCCACGAGAGACTCCCACAAAAACACGAATCAAAATAATGTGAGTGGATGTAAAATCTATGTTTTACAGGGCAACGGTTAGAGGGAACATGCAGTTATTTATATATGTGTGTTTGTGTGAGCGTTTATCCAGTCTAAATTGAACATTACCTGATCTGCGTTTTAAATAAAACAGGCTGAATTCAGTTATTTTGTTTCTTCAAAATACTACAACGGCCTATGGCGGCAATCATCTTCCGTTCACTCTTCAACATTATTTGTTTTTGAAAACCAACTAATGCAATTCATCAAATAGACAATTTTTCGTCCTGTTTGAGCACTTCCAAAGGCTTTGCCAAATTTTTCGCGGCTGGTGTTCGAATCAGTACGCATTTTTTTAAAGTCTCACACTAAATTCAATTTCCAGTTTTGCTTTGGTTTGCAAAACATACACATGTGTGCATTAGGCATGATATACATCACAACTTGTTAATTCCCCAGATAGCACGGATATATTCCGACCACAGAAAGAACCAAAGGTTTACCCATATGTATGCATGCGTGTTCAGCTTACTGTCTATCTCACGTTTGAGACTGAAACATCACGCAAAATGAACTGTATGCTTAATGGAATATTGGTGAGCAGTTAGTAGTTCAAACTCTGAGATCTCGGTGTATTCGATCAATATTAGCGGAAACGTCACCGATAGCCATTTATTTGTGGTCTCTAAATCACTCACTCTGTATATAATATGCTCTGATGTAGAGAAGAGTTAGAAAAAAATAATGTGGGCGATGAGGCTAAAATCATTCAATTTGTGAAATATGTATCGTTAATAAAACTTTAATTAAAAGCAAAAATATAACATTATGAGCCTATCACAGAATATCAGAAGTGCAAATATAAATAAACTGATTTAGTATAAAATTCTGATTCTTGTCTGAATCTCTTAAACTGTGGACTGCTCCGTTTACAGAATTACGACGATCGTTGCACGAAAGTAAGTTATATCAACATATATTCACTGTTCCATATTGTAACGCGAAAATATTATGCATTCGCAAACACACACTCACACTCATATATATATATATATATATATATATATATATATATATATATATATATATATATGCGTGTGTGTGTGAGAAAATATGTATATACATTTATCACTTGTCATTTATTTATCTACAGCCAAAATATTTTGGACCTTTTGGATTTTCCATGATTAGCGAAAAAAGATTTCAACCTCCGCTAACTATATTCTAATCGAACATTGAGCTACTATCTCCTGAACTCCTTTGTAATACAAAAAATTATACATTGATAAATAAAAAGGTTAATATTTATTTTAAGTGGCTCAGCTGTGGTAACGTGTAGATCTCGTATAATTAACTTATTTCGCATTAGATAAGCTTGCGTCATTCTTAGGTTTCTGCGTGAGTTTGCTACTGTAAAACATTCAGTTAACTATTATTATCTACACGTTTTTGTTTAACTAAATGTAATTTCTGTGATACTATAACGGTTATAGACCTTTCATTAAATAAGCGTGCTCTATACACGTGACATTGTGCGTTCTTATAATTATCGAGTATTCATTTAAGTAGAATAAAATACAGATATGCGTTCATCTAAATGAATCTTATTGTCTAATATTCGTTTATCTCATCGCATATCGATCTAAATGCGTCAAGTCCGTTTCGTTAAATTATCTAATAAAAATTAACATCATTTGCTATAATGGGAATAAAATAATGTAAATAATCTAGTCGCAAAATCATGCCGGATTGCATACTGAAGACTCAGTAATATAATAAGTCTCTATAAGATAGGATGATAAAATAAATAGAGATTAGAAAAGATAAATAGATTTTTACCTACTGTATGAAACGTCATAGTAATTTTGTAAAGAAAATGTGACATTTATTTAAGTATTCAGTAATAAAAATTACAATTTTTGCTTCTTACCATTATTAATAATTGCTGTGTTTCAAATCGAATGTAATGAATTTTCTACCATTTTCTTGATCTTTATGTTATCTGTACACTAAGTTTAATGAATTCACCAATCAATTTTGTGCATCTATCGACATAAATATGAATACCCAGCGATAGACATCGCAGTAATTTAAATTTTCTATCTTAACTTTATGACATGCAAAATACGAACTAACACCAAGTCTATATTCACCTCCAGTTCTATGATTCCAAATTTTTACTATAATTGAGCGCATTGCTGCATCAACATAGACTAAATTGCAGTGATAACATGAAATTTATTACACTCTTGATGTATCGAACAGTTAAATTGGTCTCTTTTGATTATTTATCTTAATGCTTAGGATAAGTGACTTTTTTAAAATAGTTCCATTGTTGTATTTTTATGATATCGGTGTAATATTCCTGCTTAGATTTAAATCCCGTTTTAACATGAACCCACGAACCTACTATGTTTTAACCTAACATTTTTTCAATTAGGACTTAATTCACTAGACGCATTCAAAATCGTTGCATTTATTAACTTCAGAGTGTAAACACTCTTACTGAATATTTCTCGAAGTCTTCAATCTCCCCTTATAGTAAATAATTTAGATTTGGGCTTCTAGGTTGCATTTGGTTTACGATAAAATGTCTACACCTGTATGGATTATTTGAAATTAAATTAAAACGGATGCCAAAATAAATATCTTTTATACATGTAACAATTTCTAATTTTTTATTATTTCTACTTATTGTGATATCCAAAAATGGTAATTTTCCGTATCAACCACAGGGCATTGAAGTAAAACAAATGAACCATTCGAAAACATTTTTTTAGTTGAATACGTAACTTCTTAACCAAAAATTTGCAATATAACTGTTAAACAATTAATAAGCGACTGAAATTGCATGCGCAACTGTTAACTCATGTCTGAGGATAAAACCTGGTGTCCAAATAAGATACCAATAGAGGAACTTTGTACGGAAAGCAAATATGAGCATATTTGCAGCATGTCGGCTCAGTGGACCAAAAAACAGATTCCAAAGCAGACATATCAATTTTCAAGCCCTGTCCGAGGCAAATGATAGACAATACATAATTAGTTCCCAACAAAGGCGAAACTGTTCTAGAGGATAAATTACCTTTTCTACATAATGCAATGCTTAGTTTATATTGACAAAAGTTTTCATACCTTTGAGCAGGTAAATATTTTAATATCGCGACCTTGATTTAAATAATTTTTCACTGCCCACGCACCCATTGCTCGTTAAGATAGGCACATGTCCAAAAATTAAAATTCCGTAAGTCATACAGCACAGCTGAGGGAGAAAATTAAATGAAATATTTTTCAATGAGTATGCAGTTATGACCGTAATAGATCGACAAGCATGTTTAAATCGAGAGAAATCATTAAATGTGCGATTTCAGTAGAATATTTACTAAGTTGTATTAGCATCACAGCAACAAATAATTCTAAGAAATGCGAAGTTTACAAGAATCAGAATTGGAAACTGTGCAATTAAAAAGTAAACACGTTGGATTTAGAGTAGATTAAATTGGACTTTTTTTCAGAATTATGTTTTTGAATTCGTTCTTTATTTAATTTTATCTCACTAAAATTAGTTACTTGGGCTTGCTATGCTGTTTAGTACACCTCATTGAACCTTATGATAAATATCACTTACTACTGACAACATTGCTATGATCATTTCGAAAATATAAAATAAGCCAAATTTTTAGACTTAAGCCTGCCTGTATTTTGCGACTGGTGCATCTACATTATCATTTCCGTAAATATATCTTTAATTTGGAAATTGAATTTAATTAGTCTAAATTTTGCATAGAGGCATTGAAATAAATCTCGGAAGATTCATTTAGATGAACGTGTTCCTGATTTTTTTATAATATTTACCTAAATACTTCACGAATAAGATATATATATATCTATCATATATTTTTAAAATGTTGACATGATTACAAAGAAATTTGATAACTAATGTCAATTTCCATTATAAATGGCTGTTCTGAGTTAACTGTAATTCGCAATTTTGGTGAAATATACCTTATATATTATATGTTGCCAGATGGCTTTGAGATTGCATTGCTTTCGAATTTAAACCAAGCAAACTTCATTACTGCTCGAATTAACATAGGTGTAAACGATTTTACCGTTCTTCTGTCCCACATATTTTAGCCAATTATATAGTTAATATAGGGTGTAGCAAATGCTCTTATTGATGAATAACCTGTAAGCACGTAAAACATGTTTACATGGGATTATACATTTGGTACATGCTACCTTTGGTATTTCTTTGTGTTCCTATTTGAAATAATTGGTTTTTAGCTACACAAAACTAATGCTCAATTAAATACATCACAGTTAAAAATATGTCCATGCGAGTATATTAAGAGCACGCTAACTGCTATGAGATCACTTTAAAATTCTATTTGATGAGTACACATGCGCAATTAATTATATTTAATTGAAACACTTGCCGTTATAAACTCGCGCACACATGCATAAACATCATACACAATAATTCAGGAAAAATAATGTAATTGGCATTATATAACTAATCAATTCCTTGACATAAAATTCATATTTTTAGATAATATTATTTATTTTCCGGTGTATTCAACCCTCATAAGAGATTTTCTCGTTGTCTTGTAAAGCTTCTGTAGGGCTACAAGAGCAATGTTTTAAAACGTTGCACACTGAGGCTAGGAAAAGAAGTTCATTATTTGGTATCTGAAGAGGTTCGTTTTAATCGGTTACTGAGAGACTAACGTGATTGGAAGAAGTGTCTAATCAGAAAGTTCGTATTCTAGTCCAGAGAAAATACTGATGTGGGAGCCCCTTTTACTTGAGCGTTGTGCAGTTGGACTCTAACAAATTTGTTGGCAGAAAATTCAAAATTTGACCAACACAATGTTGATAGTCTTATCGATTCTTGATGCTAATATATGTGGTAACACCAAGAGCTGCATAAACTAAAGAATTCACTTAGTTCGGAATGATTACTGCAAGTAAAATGAGAATAATACACGGAAGTTAGCAGTGGATTTGACGGATGGTGAACTGATATATGGCTTGGAAGTGTTCGGTAATATTATGTACAAACCTCACAATGTAAGACATGGCTCGTTATAGGTTCACCTATGTAACCTGGAACATTTTTTGGTATTTGACTGTGTTATCTTATTCAAATTTATTATGAAAAGCAGTTCTTAAATCAAAAATATTCTATTTAAGTGTGTCGATGGGTACTTTACTTTTCGTCTGATGATTTTCTGACAGCAGTTTTCTCAATTATGAAAGAAACTTGTTTATTAACATAATACCGTCGTTAATATTAACATTCGTGGTGCAGCTGGGGTATAAAACTAGCATGTTAATTTGCGCTATTGTTTAAAGTTTAATCTCAGCAATTTCTTCATTTTTTAAGCTAATTGAACTATTTATATTAGATCATCTAGTCTCCATTCTTCTGTTAGCCAACAAGGATTTTCGAAAGGACGCTCAGCCATCAAGTAAATCATTCCACGTTGTATTATATCATAGCTCATGATATGGAAAATATGAACATGATTAAAGAATTATGTGATATGTAAAAGCTTTGAATTTCATGGCTAGTGAAGTTGTTAATAAGGCGATCTATTTTTCAGAGTTTAATCTGGCAATGTTTTTGGACCTTAATTTTACTGATATAATAGTAGTATCTTTATGCAAGTAAATAACACTCTAAACAAATTGTTAGCTGTGAGATCCGAAAATTCGCATTCTTGTGGCTTTTGTTGCCCGCTATTTAATGTTGTATTTTTTAAATTGCATAATTGAACTCCAAAAGGTTAGTCTGAAAACTTACAGTTGATCAAAAAATTGTATATAAAATCGACTCAAAAAACATTTCTATCTCCAAGTACAATATATCAATCGATATTAATAAACTGAGTAGTATTCAAATTGAGCGTGAATTGAAAATAATTAAAAAAATACGCTTTAAACCTTGGCTGTGGGCCTGAATTTAACCTTATTTATTATATAATGGCGAAATTAACGATACATTGGAGACACAACTTCAAAATGAAATTATGAACCTAGGCAAAACACCTCGGTGTCCAACCTCCGGAGAGAGGCATTTTAAAGGAACAATTGGCTGCAATAAACAACGACCAGTGTGTTATCTAAACAGTTGTCAATGCAAATGTATATCATTCGGATTAGACAGATTCTATAAAACATACGAGCAACTTTGAATATAAATTTAGACCTATCAAATAAAACAGAATCTGTATAAAGTCACGTTGTGAAATACACTAGCTCTGCTGGTGTAATATATCTGTTTGTGTACTAAAAATTTATTTCTTCCCAATCATTATGGTTTCAAAGACTACTATACTGCATAAAAATGTTTCATTTGAATCTGTTAATGCGTGTACATTTGAGAACAATAATAGGGTAGCCTGGAATAGGGAAGTGTTCGGGAATATTTGCTTAGTAGTAGTATTAGTTTTATAAATATTAGTAGTAGTGTTTGTTGTTGTTATCGTTGTCGTATTAAAGTCTACTCGGTCCATACTTCAGAAATTTTATTACACCAAAGATTTAACTAAAATCCGTACACAGTGTTTGGCCAGAAGAATTTGGTCATACTACTTTTGACATTTGACAGTATGGAATATGAATCGTGAGTATTCATATGATCTAATCATGTGCGACATGAGTGGGGGAAATGTTGCATTCGATACCTTTGTGGAATAGAACGCTCTAGTGTCTTTATTTATAGCTTAAGTAAATGAAAAAGTATTTCCACGCAAGAAGAGTATTCGGGTAGCCGCATCTGAATCTCATGGATTTAGATTAATTAATCACAGATTTAGTATAAATTAAGTTCGATCTAAATTAAACCATCAATCTGAAGAATGAGGAAACCTGCATAAAAACCCAACTAACATGGGCTATTATGATACGCTGATCGCAATTTCCAAAGCATCAGTTTCGAGCATAACTTATCGCCTAAACTCCGCGAGTGTTTTCGTAATTTCATATGAAAACAGATTCACTGTATGACTAAGCAATTCTTCTTCATCTTACGAAATTGAAATAGCAAAGTAACCGCTTAATCCCAATTCTTTAGGGACCTGTATAACGAATATAATTTTTTTCGATAGGCCGGGAAGTAGCATGCGTTATCAATTGTAAGAATCATAGGTTTACTGCAAATCATTCAAAGACAAAAAGGATGCATGGTTCGTAACTGAAACGGACTTGGAATGCAAAAGTTGTATACCTTGTAGTAAAATACGATATTCCACGAAACTAAATAGGATTCTTTCATTTTTTTGTTCAGTTGTAATATTTTTTGCGTCCGTGATTTAAAAAGAAATATAGGACATTTTGCACTTTTCAACTTGGGAGTCTGTGTCAATATTACATAGCATTATGACTTGCAATAAAATGTGTTGTTATGCAGAATGTTTTCAATGAATCTCAGAAACGTTTGAATAGCGCATTTTAAACCAAAATCTATTTAAAGATAATCGAATTTACCAAATAATGTGATGATGGCAGTTTTCTCTGTATCTCCTGACGTTAGCGAAATTTTTTTGGCTCGATTCGGCTTCGACAAACTTATATGGGAATGTGATTACCCATGGCTGTTGAAAACAACACCTCTAAAGACATCTCAGTATCGGGATTTCTCTCGAATAATAATACAATTGCATCTGTGTCTAGTATAAATTCGAATATGGGCATTTTTATTTAGAAATATTTTTTAGAAATGTATATTTAGTTGGACAAAGAAGTTAATTTTTGCTCATTTTAAGTTAAGAATTGTGTTCATTTTTGGTTATTCCTTTAATTTTTATAGAATATTTATTTTAATTCTTTTAGTCACACGAACGCATTTTTTCTGAGATCGTACTAGTGTTTTTGTCTTGGTCAATAGTTTGTGCGTAATATGTGCACATAATTCTAGCTGAACATTAATCATTTCAACGTCAAGCATTTTTGTCTTATCTATTGAATTTTTTGAATATTGTGTGTAAACTGCGCACTACAACATACAATCACTACTTCAAAAATAAATTTATTTAATATTGTTAAACATTTCTTTCAATTTAAATATTGTTTTAGCACGCAGCTATTGATTATACAGAGCAGATAATAACTGCAGTGAAAGGATTTTTTTAAATGTATAATAAAAATTGTGGTCCCTTACAGGCTAAAAGGGTTGGCCAAAAAATGTTGATTTTAAATTTATTTTAATAAATTGATTGCCTTTTCATTCCGCCAGTGTTCCAATTAGTCTATCTGTAAGATATTAAATATTATCTAGATAGGCTTTTATTGAATTTTTACAGTAGGACTTATTTTCATGAAAACGGCAAATATATTTTGATCATCGTGTTTTTGCCAATTAGATACAGCAAGATAGATTAGTCATTCTAGATGTCTATCAATAAAACCAAAATTAATTACTGCAATCAGAAAAGTGTTTACAAAATGGCATTAAATTATAAACAATTGAAAATTCTTGTCATTTTATGACCAATTTTTTTTGTCTTCTATGTTGTCTCAAATTTACGTTGCTTAGTTCAATAACTCTGGTTTCAATAAAAGTTTTGAAGTATTATAAAACAGAACAAGGTAGGCAAAATAAGACTTTTCTTCGTAATGATTTGATTAACATGCAATATATACGTTCAAATTATACTTGTCCATGATTGAAATATGCACCATCAATCACTGGAATCTGCACGAGGTTTTAAATTATCATCTCTTGTGAAGTCGCTCTAAAATGTTTGCGCTACCCCGCTAAATTAAAAACTTCCTATCAAATAATAACGAAGGATTAGAATATACAACCATGAATAAAATCGATAAGCATGACATAAAATGCAATGCAAAATATTAAAGAACTCTACTTTCTAGATAATGTTTGATATTTCTTTATCCTGTATAAATTAATAAAAGACTGACAAAACAAAAGAGGAAACTGTTCGTTGCGAAGACCTAATATAAATGCAATTGTGTATTGGGTGTTGCGCATCTAGTAACAAATTAATTGAAATACGACTAATAGGAAAAACCAAAGACAGCATGAACGGAAATTATAATCTTGTTTACATTCGTTTCGTGCTTACTGGCGTCTCATCACTAGGAGCCGGTATTTCGCACTTTACCCACAATATATTTGTGTGAGAAATGTGAGAAAAAAGGATATTACAATCTTCTATACGAATGTGTAAATCTGCAGTAGTAAAGTTAACTTTATATAAAGTGTTCGATAATGCGACTTCACAGCTCACTCACATTACATAATATATATAGTCTGTAACGGTACCAACACTATGACCATTTTGTCAGTACCCGATACCAACATTATGGATCCGTAAGGTTCATGGTACTAACACTAGGGTTGCAGAGTCGGTACATGGCACCAACGCGATGGATTACAACGTATGCTTAAAATTAATTAAATTAGGCACTAAAAAGTATACATTTGTGTATTAGGTGTTGCGTACCTATTGACATATTAATTCAAATACGACCAGAAGGATAAACCAAATAAAGCATGATAGGGAACTATAATCTCGTATACATTCGTTACGTGCTTACTGGCAACTCATCAGTAGGAGCCAGTATTACGCCCTATACTCGCAATATTTTTTTTGGAGAGGAATGAGGAAAAATAGAACGTTACAATCACCTAGACATTGACATCTCATTGTCGAAGGTTTTATATGAAGTTCGCATCACTACTGCAGGCTTATACATTCATATAGGAGATAGTACCGTCCTAGGTTCCCACATTTCGCACCCAAATATATGGTGAGTAAAGGGTGTAATACCGGCTCATACTGATGAGTCGCCAGTAAGCACGAAACTAATTTGCACGAGATTATAGTTTCAGTTCGCGCTATCTTTGGTTTATCCTTCTGGTCGTATTTGAACTAATTTGTTGCTAGATGCGCAACACCTAATAAACAATTAAAAAAAGCAACAGATATTTGAAGACTCACTCGTTACATTTCTGGCATCTATCTGATGACTGTCCAGTGAATAAGATGCAAGTCTATATAACCAATTGCCTGAGCAATTTAGAGAAAAGGTTAGTCTATACTGACAACATGTCCATATATAAATCTATGTTATATATAAGTTATATATATATATATATATATATATATATATATATATATATATATATATATATATATATATATATATATGATTGGCACTAAAAAACAGACGCTGAAGCGGAATCACTGCCATTGTTAGCAGCGTCAGAAATTTCATAAGAATAGGAGCATTCAAGACAGTAATCCGTACATTCTGCTATGTTGCGAAGGGTACCGAACAAAATTGAGGAACAAGGTGAAACGAAAGACGATATACCTGGGGGAAATCGTACACATATCAGCCAATATAGCAAAAAATTGGTTAAAAATCAACCCTTCAATGCAAGAATGACCAGATCTCTGACATCAAAATGCAGAAAAACGAGAATGATATATATACACTCGGATACGCATACAAAACTTGTAAATCAAATCATAAATAAATAGAATTACAACGACACCTTGTCCTTTACAACGTAAGGCATATCAAACACAGCGCATTTCATTTCCAAAGATTATTTATATTGCGGCAGTTTATTTCATGCTACGATTCTGACATACCATTTTCCATACAAGTTGCACCTGTTAACGACAGCCTGAATTAGTGGTTGCGTCTTGGTTAAACGTCTTTAAATTTATAATTATCCATTTAGAGAAGTTTTTTCTTACATGAAATCACCTAAGCACCAATTTGTTTTTTGTTTCCAGATAAATTAAATTCAAATTTAGGTAAGTACTGACTTAACATATAATGTCTGGACGTACTATTATTTTTTCTTCATTTGTATTAAACGTTGCATAATGTAGAAAATGCAATAAACCTACAAACCTGGGCTCGGGACAATTAGGCACGCCTAGGATGTCGCACAAAAGACAGTGATACAAACTAGGGAACATCTAATTAAGAATCATGCAATTCTGCTTCATTGACACAAGTTTAGGTTTATAGTATTGTGCTTTTGGTTAATTCCCGTTTCAGATGGTGTAAACTGTATGCATGTATGCATTTGGCATAACTTATATCATAACATGTTGATTCCTCAAGTAGTACGATTATATTCGAAATACAAAATGAATATAATTTTTAACCATATGGATGCATGCGTCTTCAGCTTAAAGTCTATCTCTAACTAGAAATTAAAACAACACGCAAAATGAACTATATGCTTAATGGAATATCAGTGACAAGATAGTTGTTCAATCTCTGAGTTTTCTGTTTAATTGATCAATATTAGTGAAACGTCAACGAACGCCATTTATAAGTGGCATCCAAATGACGCTCTCCTTTTCTAATATGCAAATACGATGTGAAGAGTAACAAAAGATGATTGTGTAAATGAGGTTAAATTTGTCGATAGAGATAAATAAAAGGTTTTACTTCCGCTGACTTTATTTTGATTCGTGTTTTTGTTGGAGTCTTTTTTGCATCTTTACCAACATTATAAAATCCACAAAAAAAATTCAGGTATTAGGACAAATGTTAAATTTACTTTAAAATACTTCATTATACAAGTACATCCCATTAAAATAACCAACTTTTTACGAGACAGGTGTGCGTCATGTATGTTGATTCCACCTCTTCGCTAGACGCAATATTTCTGTTCAATTTTACAGTTGCACCACAAAATAGAAAGATCTAATCAATTTCAAGAACACAGCTGTATTCGAATATTTGAATTCAATTTAAAAAGTTCCAAAAAATAATCTGGCAAATTTGCTAAGTATATTGAAGATGACGAATTTAAGCATATGAAAAAAAACACGAAGAAAACGACACAATTGACGAAAATGAAGATTATTCTTAACTTAACATTATGAATATCAATAAGCTTGACTTTCAATCCGAAAATATAGTTTCATACATAGGGAAATAAGTGTGCCTGAAAAGGCCTGCATTAAGTATAACATTAAGAGATTTATTGTAATCAAGGTTGCGGTCTTGATATAAACACCTGACCCATTAATTACTTACATATGTCAGTATAAACTAAGAATTGTATAGTGTAGAAAAGGCAATTCATCCAGTAGACGGTTTCGTCCTTATTGGGAACTCATCATGTACTGGCCAGAATTTGCCGCGGACAGGACTCGAACCTGGGCACGTGTGCTTCGGAATCTGGGCGTAATACTGACTCCTACTGATGAGTTGCCAGTAAGCACGTAACGCTAACTCACCCTATATGATATATATACCGAGTCTGTAAAGGATACAAACACTATGGCTATTGTGTAAGTAACAGATACCAACATTATTGTACCGAATAGGTACATGGTACTAACACTATGGTTACCGAGTAGGTACATGACACCAAACTGATGGATATGAATTTATGCTATATTTCACCGAAATTGAGAATTACATCAATTTCTGAACACCTGTTACTCCAGTAAATCCATACACCCTGGTCTTGATCGATATCAGTTATCTTATTTTGCAGTAAGCATGATATCATTCAATTCAATATATAACAGTTAAATACTGTTTTGTTGCGAAGAACTAATATATATGCAAGTATGTATTAGGTGTTGCGAACGTAGTAACAAATTAGTTCAGTTGTGACCAGAGGGATAAACCAAAGGCGGCATGAACAGAAAGTATAATCTCATGCACATTCGCTTCGTGCTTAATGGCGACTCATCAGTAGGAGCCGGTATTACGCCCTTTAACCACTATATATTTGGTCGAAGAATATGGAATAATAGAACGGTACAATCTCCTAGACGAATATGTAAACCTGCAATAGTGAAGCTAACATCATATAAAGTCTACGACAATGTGACTTCAACGCTAACTCACACTATATAATATATATACCGAGTCTGTAAACGATACTAACACTATGACTATTGTGTTAGTAACCGATACCAACATTATTGTACCGAAAAGGTATATGGTATTTTAACTTATTTTCATTAATGATGTTATATCTATGTGATGTCACTGGCTAAGAATGTGTAAATTAGATGAATGCTTCAGATGCATAATCTCGTTATGTTAAATACTGAAGTTTTTGTACAATAATAAGTTTAATTAAGGTAAGATGTATATATATATATATATATATATATATATATACTAACATATATATATATATATATAACATAACCTACTGTAACAAAAGTCATAACAGTTCATGATTAAGTGTTAGGTTAGATAAGAAAACATTGCCCCTATATACAATAGGTCAATATGTATTAAAATGTTGATTGTTGCAATAAACTTCAATTGTACTAAGTCGTCGCTAAATGTTTCTGTCTAGTAAGCTAATCTTGAACCAACATTCATACGCTTTCTTTAAATCAAGTTTGCGAGCTTGAAGTAGACACCAATCCCATTGTATTTAACCAGTCGTCGAACAACATAACAAAACTACTGCCAGCCGCACGCACTAACGCGTTCGACCTTCCACGATCATCATCAGAGTACGACGGCAAACCCATTTAGCGAGGATCAAACCACATTGAATATATATATGGAAATCAAATTTGATAGGCGGCTCTCACCTCTAGCAGTCAGCATACATTGAACTTGACTGGAAATGTCGGCTGCACAGTCACGAACATTAACTGTTTGCAGCTTTCGCCACGTATACATATATAGGCAATACAATTTAGCAAAAATTGTTTGCGCGGGTGAGTGGATTTGTGACTGCATAGAAATTGTGCAGCCGACATTTCAGTCAAGTTCAATGTATGCAAGACTGCTAGAGGGTGGTCTATATATAATTGATTTCCTCTATATTCAATGCGGTGATCACTAATCGGTTGCCGTCGTACTCTGATGATGATCATGGAAGGTCGAAATGCGTCAGTCCGTTGCGGCTGGCGGTAGTTTTGTTATGTTGTTCGAGGACTGGTTAAATACAATGGGATTGGTGTTTATTTCAAGCACGCAAACTTGATTAAAAGAATAGTTACCACCACCCGAGCAAACAATTATTGTTAAATTCATACGCTTTTACTTGACTAGCGCAACTATCGCTTTTCACTGCTATTTACTGTTTTGCTTCAAATCGAGCCTAGTTATATTTGTGCAGCTGTCTCATCCATGAGGTTATCTTTAAATTTGATTTTTAAGCGCTTAAAAGTCAATCTTGTCCAACAACACGACGACGTATTGTTTTCGTGTCGAAAGTTATCCTAATTATTTTGTGTGTCATCACTTATATTTGATGTGCAAGATATAAAATACAAACAACCCAATATTTACACAAAGGTCTTCGGTCTCCGCTTCTTATACTTATTAGACGCTACGCTTAACCGAAATACATGAAGTTTCAGTAATTATATTGAGTTTCATGCATTTGTGATGTGTACGGCCGTTTAATTGTCTACTTTTGGTTGGAAAGTTTATTGTCCACGGTAATGGATTTTCTTTAAATGTTTCCAATGCTAACGCTTTATTTATTTCGTTTAACTTTCTATCCGTTATTATCATAGACTAATGATATTACATTTTTGTTTCTGACTTAAAGCACTTTTAAATATGATTAAAATTAAATGTGACATTGAACGTCACGTCTTCTACTAAAAAAGGAGTGTACAAATTGGCACCGAATATTTCAAGAAATCTGTCTTAATCACCTCCATTTATTTATCTATTAATCTATTTATGTACAGTTTTATAACACCGATTTTCATCTCATGCTGATGATCTGATTTGCCATTAAGAGAGATAACCGAGAACACCTTCTCCATGTAAAAATATTTTCTAATTTCCGATGATTTCTAATTAAATTGACATCCAGGAATCGTAATTTTATACATTATACATTAAACGAAATATTTTAAAACAAGCTGTTGCTTCGGGCAGTATGCTTACCGACTAAAAATGAAAACTGCAACGCTAGACACATCAGGAATGTATTTATTTCCAACTTAAGTATTTTACCTAATCTGTGTTAGTGGAACCGTGCGCTAAATTGCGGTAACAAAGGGGAACGATCTAGATATATGCCCAAATCCCCTTTCATATTCATTTGTAAATATATAAAAGAATATTATATGGAGAGCTATATAACATTCAATAGGCAGAGCGGTTTCGACCTAATTGGGAATTCTTCAATTAGTGTCCAGAAATTTTGCGGAGTACCGTATTTGAACCTGGGCACGTATGCTGCCGAATCAGTGGCTCTAACCACTGAGACACTTTATCACACGCTATGCACAATTTGCATTTATTTTCTAATTAATGTTGCTTAATTAGCCTCTCTATTAGTTGGAAACTATATGACGTCTCATTAGGCCTAAATTTTCAACTAGTAGCCCCCAAGCTACATAAAGGAACAGTCATCAGGCCACCTTGGAAAGTGTTGTTGAATAATAGGTTTTTGTAACAGAACAATCAATGATCGCGTGGTAGGTAATAAAAATTATTAGAGTCAATATTTCGGGCTGAATATTAGTATCAAACTCGATATGTTTACAATTTTCAGTATAAATTACGAATTTTTTATGTCAGCAAAAGCAATGCATCCGGAACACTAACGTTATCCTTATTTGGGCCACTTTAAGTACTGTCAAGTATTTTTCTCGCGCACTGGCACAAGCTGGATTACATTTGCCTTGGAGTTTGTAATTACACGTACTGCACCACTTGCCGCACGCAACACATAGTTTTAGGTTGTATACCAACTCAAGTTTTTGGTTAGCCCTTCCTCCAATTGCAGCATATGTTAAATCCCACTCGATCAAAATGCTCAACAGTCCATCTTTAAATCTGTCATTATAGAACAGATACCATGAAACCTGTGAATGTGGTATTGAATTAACTAGAAATAATTTATTACGCGTGTGATAGTATTAATTATTAAAATAAGGTTTTAGATCTTGATTCAAACACAAATCTATTTGTACATAGCCAGTCGTACAAAATACCAAAGTAATTTAGTCATTTTCATAGAAAAAAATTGTACAACTTTTTGCCCGACGGGAATTATCTGTTTACCTATTCTACCTTTTGCGAAACAATGTTTATGACTCCAATATCTTCATTTATTATATGAATATTTCGATCTCCAGGTTCGGAAGCCCATTTAAAATGTAAGCTCTTCTCACCAAGACTTTGACAATTATCATATCTAGTTATAAATTTAGGTTAGTCTTTTTTCCTTTACGTGGAGCAAGCATGTAGATCCAAAGTTCAATTAACCATCACAAATCCATTATTATTGAAAAGAAACCACACTACAGGGGAAAGTGGTATAGAAATAAAAATTTATATAATTAAGCAAACATTGGTTGTACGGGAGGTGATAAAATTTGCTATAAACAAGGCTGCGATCTTGATATAAGTACATGACCCAGTAGATACTTAAAATTTTCAGTATGAACTAAAAATTGTATAATGTAGAAAACGCAATTCATCCAGTAGACCGGTCTCGTCTTTAATGGGAACTCATCACATTCCTCATAAGGCAGTGGCTCAGTGGTTAAAGCATCAGATTTTGCCTCAGACGTGCCTAGTTTCGAGCCCTGTCCGCGGCAAATTTTGGACAGTACGAAAAGAGTTCGCAATAAGAACGAAACCTGTCTACTGCATGATTGCCTTACCTACATTAGACCATGCTAGGTTTATACTGGCAAATGTATTTACATAAAGGTTCAAGTGTTAATATTAAGGTCTCAAACTTGATTTTAGTAATTTTTATTACCGCCCGCTCAATTAACGTTCGTTTTATTATATAAATTTTAATTTCAACACCACTTCCTCATGTAGTTTGGTGTCTATTCAATAATGACCGATTGGGGATGGTTAGTTGGAACTTTGGCTCTAAATTTATGCCATATGAGTTGCTCATAAAAGAAAGAAGACTAACCGAGTAACATTGGTTAGTAAGTAACTGAAAATTGTGTATATTCTGCTGAAGGATGTCTCAATGGTTAGAGAATCAGATTCAGAAGCAGACGTGCCCAGGTTCGAGCCCAGTCCACGGCAACTTCTGTCCAGTACGTGATCCATTCCCAATAAGAACGAAACCGGTCTACTGGATGAATTGCCTTTTCTACACTATGCAATTCTTAGTTTACTGACAAATGTAAACAATTAATGGATCAGGTGTTTATATCAAGATGGCAAGCTTCATTATAATAATTGTTATCACCGCTAGCGCATCCAATGTTCGTTTCATTATTATATTGTCTAAATTGTCTAGTTGTTCCTACTTCTTATCATTATGTCACATTGACTCATCAGAACCTCCACTCCTTCTATTTCGGCTTTAAAACATGTCATATTGTTTGTTACGAACATTTTTTCAGAGACATTTGAATGTATAATTGGGGTTTATATTTATCATCTTCTTGCGCTAACCCACATGGGGCTCCGTGTAATCCAAATTTAAACTTATCTTTGTCTGAAAGGAATTGTGCTATTTTAACGGCCTCTATCTGTGTTCAATAGGAAATTAAGAATTTCCAGCTGATTCTCATAATTTCGTAGCCGAGAAAGATTTGCTACCTTACAAGTTACCGTAGCACTAATCCTATCGTCGTGATCAAAACTACACAAATTCTTCAACTTTTCATTATTTTTAAACATGAACATTTTCCCTTCGGTTATGTTCATTGTCAGTGAAATACGCTCTGCATTAAAAATGATCCGAGTGCAGAAATGGAACAAACATTAATCTTATTTATGTTTTCTGCCTAACTGGTTCAATTTTATTTTTTTATAAATTTTGAAAAACACATTCACTGCCTGTTTAAAGTGAGCTCATGCTTAAGAGGTATGTACCATTAGTATTTAGATGTAATGCCAGTTTAAATCTCCAACGTTTAGGGATTATACAATGCTTCAAACTTAATTTAATTAAATACATATTTCCAACTTTCCTTTCAAATTGACTATTGATGGGGACAACATCACTGCCTTTTTAAAATATTTGCTCCCTAAATATTGACTTAAAAAATCTTTTTGTCCGACAAAGTATTGATTAATTGCCTATTCCTTGTTCTGCGACGTAAGGTTTTTACGTCCACAGTCTTCATTTTTACTGCGAATATTTCGACTTCCTGTTTAGAAGGTCCATTTCAACGGTTAGCTCATGTGACCATACTTTTGACAATTATTATGTCCAGGTTAATTTTTTTAATATTTACTGATCGAAGTCTTAATCGTAGCTGACCATTCAATAGACAAGTGTATGTTTCATTTTAGTTTGTTTATGCGTATGGACAGCTGCAATCAATGATTGCCTTTAAAAGCCTAATTTCAACAACACATCCCCAGGTTACGAAAGATTTACTATGGCTAATTGGAAATTAAGTTCTAAATATATGTCAGATAGGCTCTAGCTGAAGAAGGACAACCGCACATATAAGTAAGTATATAATTGAAAAGTATGTGTTGTGTGCGGCAATGGATGGAGTCATAGACTCGGAAACAAAAGTGCCCCGTTTCGAGACACTTTCGCGTGAAAATTTCATGGCAGTTTGCAATGGGGACAAACCTGCTCTACTGGATGAATTGCCCTTGCTAATCTATACAATGCGTATTTCATACAATCCAATGTATAACATACTGGAATATCATGCATGAAGCAGCGGTGGATAAACAATCAGCAGCCGGATTTATGCAAGCTGAAGAAGCATGTTCAGGCATTGAGTTGAACTGGATGTGACGCTCGCAATTGAATGGCTTCCGTTTTTTCACTTTCTCTATGTTTACATATTTCTGACCGGTTGCTTTCCAGTTTATAAGCAAAGATGTGTTCATTAGTAGATCTTAGAGGAGATAACGAAAGAATTCTTTCTTGTATCGGATAAAATTTCTTTTTGTTTTTGCACATGGAAAGGGTACAATGAATTTTATTAAAGCTTGCATTTCAAAAGAATATATATATATATATATATATATATATATATATATATATATATATATATATATATATTCTCCTGTAGGCTTTTAGGAAATAAGGCGATTTTCATTATTGCTGTTATTAATTTTACATTTTGGCCTGCCAATGTTCTACAGATAAGCTTTTATTGAATATTTCGATTTATTATTTCATTCATGAAAAAAATCGTAAACATACTTTGATCATTGCGCAATTGCCAGATATAAAATACTTTAGGAGCATAGATTTAAATAATTAGTCCACTAACAATACCGGAAATTATTGCTGCAATAATAAAATAAAGTACAAAATTACATTAATTTTTTCTCAATTGAAAGGAAACGACGTCTTTTTTATGGTCAAATTTATGCACTCTATTTGTTTGTCCAATTAGCCTTGCCAACTTTAAATATACATCCTTCAGTACAAACTTTCCTGTATTCTGAATTACCGCGAATCAGGCAAAATATACATTTTATTTGTAAAGGGCATATGGCTTAAATTATGCACGTTTGTATAAATTCCAAAATGAATCCAGGTTATAAACTTCTAGCTTTTGAAAATTTGCTCAGTAATGTCTGCGTTACACCACTACAAATGTATAAAGTGCTTGATAATTTTATTTAAATTTTAAAGATCCATACGATATTTAGGCCTAAAAGACGGATGATTTGGAAAAGAAAAACATAGCTGTCACTGATTAGCGTAATAAAAAATGGTAAACAATAAGAAGACGATTTATTTGTTATTCCTTAATATCGTTATATTTTCCTTTGTAGACAAAATGTTACCTTAAATTAATTTTTACAACTACTTAAAAGCGCATAAAATGCTATAAAGAAATAATAAACTTGGTTGCAAAATTGACTTTTTTACAAAAATCGAAAATGATATATGGCCTTTAAAAAGGTTGTACGGTTATTAAGTTCGTAGATTAAATTAATTATCGATATTGAGTGTGTGTTATAGTCGGTTACTTGAATTAAATTCAATTAAATTTGCGGAAATCTAACGAGTGGATTATACTTGTCTGTGTGTTGACTTCTATGTTTGTGTAGGGATGTTCGGAAAGGGCGCCGATGAAGTACGAGTGTCGCACATAGAATAACTAATTATTGTTTTAATTCTGATAATTCTACTAACGCTGATTTTTCATTTATTAGGGCTTCTTCCTATTTTACAGCATGACTTTTTTCTGTATTTTCCTCTTTGTAGACCGTTTTTGTGGAAAGCCGAAGTGCATCTGGTAATACCGAAGGATGTATAGTCAATAACATTAATCGCTGGTATACATTTGCGGTTCATCTACTGTTGTCCGTCTGCTTGAGAAGTTCCTAACGCTGGATCATCGATCAGCCTGGATTAGCGAGTGATTGGATTAGAATTGCTGATTTTGTTATATCGTGACTAGTCGTGTACAAAATATGCTGTATAAGCTCATAATTAAGAAAATGTATAGGTATACGTAGATATATAGATATATACGTCCAAATTCGATGAAACAAATTATAAATTTCACATCTTGTTTTGGCTTTGCTTGAAGTGAAATGTAACGAAAATAGTAAGCTAGTATTAAATTGAAAATTTTGTGTTGCTGCTGCCGGAATGCGTAGTGGATAGGATCACTTACTCCGAATCGAACGTTCCCAGTTTCGAGCCCTGTCTGCGGAAAATTCTGTACAGTAATTGAGGAGTTCCTAATAAATACGAGACCTGGTCAGCTACATGCATTGCGTTTCCTACATTATACACTTTCTAGTCTATACTGACAAATTTATAGTTAATAGAATTTCTGTCTATATCAAGTTTGCAATCTCGATTTAATCCTGCTCTTGGTGATTTGTTACCCGGACCTGATTTATTTGTTTGCAACGTCGTGTATTTTTGAACAGCAGATGTCCATTTTATGATATTAAATTTCTAGTGCAATTTGACTAATCATTGGTTTTACCTGTTGAGGTTAATAATGCATGGTATGGCGATGTCGAAATGCAAATTGCATTAAATTTATAATATCCCTTTCAATATTATTTGATAGCTAATATTTATTTGAAATTTTCTCTTGACGCCGGAATGTCTGAAATATAAAGCAAATTATAACTAGTGTTCTATGCTCGATTTAATTCATATATTTCGTCTCGTTTGTACAACCATTTTTTACTCGATTGCATTGGTTTTTCCAACAAAATTTAATTTCTATCAACCTAAATTTTGAAATAATTTTCAAGTTTAATACCTTGGTTTCATTTGCATTTCTGTAATTTGCAGCCTTACATGAATAAGGTTTGCACCACTAAATAACTAAATATTTTAAATAAGATAATAAAAATATGTGGAATTAAGCAGGAAAGTAAATGTTCAATCTCACGAACACAAGGGCGATGTGATTACTGTCCACTATTTAGCTGGAGACGACATCGCGCATAAAACCGGCTGTATATCAGAACAATATATGTGGGATTGTTGAGAAAATAATCTCCTAAAGCAGATATAGAGTCAATTTTGTTTAAAATTTTACTTTAATGCTAACACGCTATGTATAAAATGTACCAAAAATGTAAATGAAAGCAAAATTATACATTTTTAGATTGGATAAATTTTGTAAAAAAAGTAAACTAATAACCATTCTGAATAAATGGCATTCCGGCAATATCTTATAATCTGGTTCAAGTCAACATTGATCATCAGGTTCTCTAGATAACCTATAGATCATCCAATAAAACCTTCCAAACAATAATTTTGTTTTTGGTTAGTGGGATTTTGGATGGCGCAATTACATGTACATTTGTATACATACGTTCACTTCACCAAAAGTCCTTAAGGATGAGTCTTTTCATAATATAGGATAGTTCTGTACAAGTAAGAAATTATCAGTAGTATATGTTTCATTGTATGCCGTCATAATTTACAATAATTGAGGCAACGAATGCCGATCGAGTCTAGATCAAATTGTATATCTGGAGTAGCAAGTGTTCAGAAAGTTTGTTAGTCATAGTTTTGGCGAAACTCATTTTATCTATAAAATAATCGTGTTAGCACCATTTACATTATTTGAACTCAAAACATATTATGAATTGGCTTTTCATTTACGTTGATAAATGATTTATCTGTAACCTAATACCACTTTAATATAGAAACTGTGCGACACAATTGTCACAAATGTATGCGACGCATTTGCCACTCCTATAAACTCATGTCGTGGATGATACACGTATAAGTATTTTACGCTCCTCGGTCAGACAATATAATTGTGATTGATCAGAAATGCAAATTTTAGCACTGAAAGGGATTGATCTCAGGGAATTTAACTTGTTTAATGCTAAAAATAATTATTATTAATTCTCAAAGAGAAGTTTTTTCCCGAGAGTGTAATTTTATTGTGAATTTTTGGGCTCCATTTTTGCCAGTTTTTGTTGTCGGGATCACCAATTAACTTCTGTTTCAATATTTTCAATAACCACGTTCTCGATCTACGTTTCTTATAGATTCCATTTCTATCTGCAACTTCTGTTCTGCGCAGATATTTCAATTCCTATTTTCTAATTTATATCAACAAAATCTTCATTTATTTCCCGCAATTTCGCCACATGTCATGCTTATTTGATAGCTTATAGTTTTAAAAGGCACCGAACTTGCAATCGATTGTGGAAAATAAATGTCTAATTGAACTCTCATTTTAATTCGAATAAATATTTTAAAAAAATATTTATTTGCTTCGGTGCATATATCATCATACTTTTAAAAGATTGCATGCTTGTAATGGGATTGCAATGAAATAAATTTGTTAAAAGATATTTCCATCACAAATTCGTTGCACATTATATTTGTGGCAGAAAAATGTTTATTAAAAATCTAGGAAACGGTAAATTAAGGAAGAATTATATGTATAGCTTGAAAAATACTTTCAAGTTAAAGGATAAAAGGCAATTTAAAAATTCTACCAATGGCATACTATAAAATCAGTAAAATTCTCTTTTAACCGGGAATTTATGAATTTTAAAATCAAGTTTTTACAAATTTGCACTGTAAATGTGTAAAATTCAATAGTTCATTAAAAAGGAACTTTTCACTTCGCCTTAACTGTTCAATGAAAAGAAATATGTTCGGTTTAAAATAATTTAAATCACTACAATTTAAAGGGAATAAATTAGTTGTTGTTGATTTGATAAATTTAAATTGAATTAATTCTGTAAAAAAATATTGTAGATATTTCAATTTGCAATATTGAGAATTTTTCATTATTCAAGCAGAAAAACTTTGACAATTCTGGACCGGAGGAAGAACAAAAGTATTCTCAAGAAAAACGAAAGTATGGCAACTAGTTAGCACAAGTTTGGCGATGGTTTCAGAGTACTTTTTAGCCACTTTACATCAAGTTATTGTAAGAGCCATAATGTGATTGGTCTTCATTTTTAATATGACATAACAATTGACTCAAACATTAATGACTCAATTCGTTTACTTAATGCAGGTCGAAGATATTTTGCGCAATTTCGTAACAAGTCATGTCAATATGGCGGAATCTTTTGGACGACCTTCTTCTCTGATTAGCGTGAAAATTGCAAATATTGGTGCTGTTGAAATGGATATAGGGGATTTTCTCTATATTATTATTATTATTACCTAGAAAATATTCATTTATATCATTCTTTGAGGTTTCGACTACAAAACTATAAATTTAAAAGTTATATTTAATTTGAGATTTTACACAAAACTGCCTGTTGATTTAGGCATTGTATCAACATATTTTAGCTCTACAAATGGAATACAGGAACGACTGTCTCTTTTATGCCAGTCAATTAAATTAAGAAAATTAAATTATTTTAAAATGTGTTCAAGACACATTACAAATGCCTATTTTACAACAGAAAGTGTTTATTTCTTTATTTTTGTTTTAACAAGTTTTTTATTGCATTTGATTACACTAAAGCCTAAATCCTCAGAGGGCTTATAGAATAATTCGATTATATTTGACTATTAAGAACATATTTCGTTTAGCGATCAGTTCAACCTATATCCGTAGATCAAAAGGTAGAGTGATTTAAATTATTTTTAAACCGAGAGACTAGTTAATGACAATAAAAATGTGACTATGGTAGTAAAAATAATTATACGGCGGAATTTTTTTAAGCATTGCTAATTATATTAAATAAAACAAAATGTAATTTTGCTCGATTAAAACATTTGTGCATTTACGATGTGCTTTCGGTTAAAATTAGGATCTTGTATAAATTATCCGGACATTTTTATGTTTATCGATTGTGATTTCATTCAGTGACCAATAAAATAACCTGGTTTAAATGGAATTGATTCAACATTAGCAAATAACGCACATTTGTGCGTTCAAGTAAATGTAAAATAAATAAAACTAGATGTTAAATTGTTACTTTTCATCTAAAATAATGTTAAAATGTTCTCCTAATTTTTTTTAATCATGCTGAACTGGAATATGCAGGCCTTGCTTGTAACCAGTAAATGGCAACTATATTTTGGTAGAAAAATGCATTTCAATTAAGCGTGGAAAGTTGGAATGCTAGTCGTATCCTAAAAAATGCTCTTAATTATTTACTATAATTTTTTTTTCCGTCGCGTAATTTTCGTGTGTATTCTGTCTCAATGTTGTAAATATTAGGCGTCCTCAAGAGAATAACAGTCTTATTTTACGCTGATTTATTCGTTTAATTTCCTAAAGCACAAGATTTAATTAAAGCAATTCTAAAACGATAGTAATGTCAAGTAACTTGATATGTTTTACCGTATAAACAGTTAGCCTTAGGGTTTGATTGCTTTTTGCTACAATCTTCAGGGATAATGAACTCTGATTATATTAGATAAGTTGCCTTGTTGGGCCTCTTAACAGTGTCCAACTATTTTCATACCCACGAGCACTTACGTTGTCAATTGTAATGTTGGTATACAAAACTTTCTGAAGCCAACAGGCAACGCCTCAACCAAGACAAACTGCTGCACTGGCACATTTCAAATTGTCAGGAATATATCAGAGTACGATGAAATCGCCATTAAAGGATACACGACCGCAATAGCAGCGCGAAATTTGCCAGTAAGTGTAGCTGACGCTAGTTTCGTAGATGATGCGACGCGTGAAATAAATAATGTTTATGGGTGGATTGCAAAGTTGATATAAATCAATTTTACCACTGCCCTATAATTATTGCTAGCTAAGTAAATTTTTCATTTGTTATTCGCATTACAATATAGAATGCCATATAGAATTCTATTTGAGCAATAACCTAGAATAAAAGAGATTTATTGGCATAATATGTTGATTTATATATCCATTTTTCAACCCTACTATCTACAATGTTCTGAAACACGTTAGCACACGGCTGGAAAATACTCTGTTGTTTTTAGCTTAAAAACAAAAAAAAACTTAATTATAACCTAAAAGTTAGTGTATTAAATAGTCATATATTACGCAGGTTTTAAAACTGTCCAATTAAGTTCATTTTATGCATGACGTCCAGAAATGTGGGTCGCATAGCAAATTTCAAAATTTTTTTTGTCAATAAAAAATTAAAAATTGCTCAAGATATGCAAAGCAATTCATTTGCTGGCATGCCCTTTTGAAATTGACAACATAATTATGACATAACTCATTTATTGTAATTTAATTATATATATGTATATATATATGTGCTGAAAGAAAACAGTCCCATCTGTTATACGTACATTGGTTGCGCGGGCGGTGATAATAATTATTATAATCAAGGAAGCGGTCATAATCTAAGTCTCCTGACCCATTAATTACTTACATATGTCAGTATAAACTAAGAATTTTATAGTATAGAAAAGGCAATTCATCCAGTAGACCAGTTTCGCCCTTATTGAGAACTCATCACGTACTGGCCAGAATTTGCCGCGGACAGGGCTCGAACATGAGCACGTCTGCTTCAGAATATGGTGCTCTAACCAATGAGTCACCCTGCCACACACTACAATACACAAAAATTTAAGTTACATACTAACTAATGTAACTTGGTTAGTCTATTTCTTCCCTTAAATGGAGCTCATATGGCATCCATTTAGACCCAAATTTACAACTAGCCATCCCAAATCTGTCATTATTGAAAAGTCACCACACTACATATGGAAGTGGTATTGAAGTGAACATTGGTTGCGCGGGCAGTGATAACAATTATTATTATAATCAAGTTTGCGGTCCTGATGTAAGCACCTGCCCCATTAATTACGTACATATATTAGTCCCATCTTTAATTGACGTTTTGCGCACTGGAGAATATTACGTGAAGGTTTTTTACATTAAATAAGCACCTGATGTGATTTGGTAACAATTCATTTACAATACGTGAAAATAGCGAAATCCCACTGTAGATTTACCATGTAATCAAGCGTTTGTGGAGGTCTTAATTACTTATAAAAAAGTATTTTAGCATAAGATTTTTTGGGCATTATCTCGATGTGTGCGTCAGATATATTTTTAAGTACACTTGGTATTCTATTTGGGATGCATGCACAAAAAGTTGCATGTTCAAACTGAGAATTTCTTTTTAAATACTGCCATTATCTATTGGAAGTATATTTGCTATAATACATTGGAAATTTAAGATGTAATTGAATAAGAACGTCGTGAATTGGAGAGAAACGCTTTTCATAAAAAATATATAAATTTCGAATAGTAAATTTTGTTCCACAATAAGGGCAACTCGGCAGGACGAATCGCAATTAAATCAAGTATTATGACATTATTTAATGTTAATAATTGACTTAATATTTTTCGTCAATCATCCTCCAATAATTAAATCACACAGGTAATAGTTAAACTTGTTGTTAAAATATGAATTTACTAACAAATAAGTGAGGTAGATTAGTTAATTTCAAATTGCTGAATTAGAAAGCGCTGATGATTGAGGGAGACCACATTTATAAATAGTACCTGTGCCAAACTGGATATTACATTGTTTATAAGACTAGCCAGTTGTTAAATCAAAATGTAGTTTATAAACAGACTTACTAAATTTATGTTAAATTTAAACTAGTAATAGTAATAAGAAAAATATTCAACATTCCTTTTATTTACAGAATAGGATTTAGCAAATCTTTACTCAGCATATGTTGAATTTGAATAAAAGTCACAAATCAGCCTTTCAATGTGGTTTAAACCATGTTAGACTGTTAGCCATCTTGTTAGAAACAGGGATAAAATTGAGGGTCAAAACATGTCAATATGTGCACAGGTCAAAAAATGTTTTCTTAATATAAGAAAAAAATATGAATTTTTGGCTGAAAATTCGCTTATAACGATACCTGGACCTAGAAAATTAAGATGGAAATTTTCAACAGGCGCGTTCACGAAGAAATTAACTCTGCAAATGAAAACTTACAGAACAATACATTAACGATTGTACCAGATTGCATTATCGATCACACTTCAAATGACCAAATAGAACTTTGGTTAGCATACCTTTCAAAATATTAACTTCTGTACGAGAAAAATATTTGTATTTTCTCGTCATCCAAAATGAAGTATCATTTAAACCTTTTTAGATCCGATTGAGTTAATCAAAATTAAATGGAGGATCCAAAAAAAGATTAATAATAATCTTATCAGCAGAATAGTTAAAAATTAAAATAATATTTTAAAAGATGTATGTATTTTCTCAGTGCTGTTCTTCTTGTTGTGGATTTGACCGCATTTTTCTTGTGCGGGACAATTGATAGCACTCATAGGTCGGTAAAATCTTGAACATCCTTCATATTCAGATGATGTAATTTTTGGCCTCAATTGATGGGTTCTCACTTGTCCCTTTTTCTTTAAGCCTTCAATTAGCTGATTGTCTGAAAATGACGTTGGATCAAGATTTTTC
>JAQBSW010007452.1:0-40749 GCA_029291075.1 Eudiplozoon nipponicum | reverse complement strand
TTGGGGTGCTCAGCCTCTGCTGTCGCCGAGGAGGCTGACCCCACCCGTCTTCCGAACCTTCCATGGGCGGATCCTCCTGAGTTGTTGAGGGTGACCGCGCCCATTTGAACGTCGCGTCTGTGTGCGGGTATGTGCAGACGTTTCCGAGGCAATAACGTGTGTAGTGGCCTTCATTGAAAGTGCTTGAATTTCTCAAAATCTAGCTGTTTATTAATTCCTTACTGGCTGTGAGTTCGACGAACCGGGGCACCATAATGTAGGGGTACTTTTCGCTGTTGCTATCTCGTTCCTGATTTTGTACCCCTACTACTTATCAATGGTTGCTATTATTACTACCCGAGCACCCAATCAGTCTGTTCCTTTTCAGATGGTTAATATTAGAAGGCCGAAGAAAGGTTTCATGTATATATTACACACAATATAACACATAAATATAATTCACTGTTAATCCGAATTGAAGGAGTTGGTTGGCAATAATACAGATTTTAATGCAAAAGTATGTTTTAAATACCGTTCACAATTAAACTAAATTGTCCGTCTTCTAGACGGCAAAAATAAAAGTGATTTATGTCTATAAAGTGAAATGTTTAGCACAAATGTCTGGAATGTAATGAGTAGTCAAACGATTAAAGATACATGATAATATGAGCCTAGTAAAATTATTTATGTTCATAAATTCACTGACACAATAGTCCACCGCGTGATCCTCTCGGATCGCGCGCGGTTCTGTCTATTTTATAAAAACACTATTAATTACAAATAAAATTGTAGTTCAAGAAATATCGATTAAAACTGCTTGAGACTAAAAGAGATTGTTCCTAAAATCACAGCTAAGAGAAATATTGTTTAAGGACAGAGTTAGAATATTTGACCTTAAAGAGCACAGCGTTTGTAAAAATTGACCTTCGTTGGGTTGTAACACAGAGCCGCGTGTTACATATGAACACCGGTTACTCCATCATGTACCATGTACCGACTCGGCAACCATAATATCTGTACCATGTACCATTTTGGTACCATAATGTTGATATCGGGTACTGATTAAATTGCCACAGTTTTGGTACCGATTACAGACTAGATATGTATTATATAGAGTAATTTGGCTTTGAAGTCAAATTTTCGAAGACTAAGTGAAATAAGCTTCATAACTGCACTTTAATACGTCCGTATAGAAGTTTGCACCGTCATATTTTCCAACATTCCTCACTCAAATAAATATTGGGTAAAGAGCTCCTGCTTGTGAGTCGCCAGTAACCACGAAACGAATGTGCACAAAAATATATTTTCTGTTCATGCTGTCTTTGGTTTACCCTTCTGGTCATATTTAAACGAATTTGTTACTAGATGCGCAACACTTAATACACATCTGTACATATAATAGTTTTCTGCACAAACAGCATCTATCCTTTAGCTCTAGTGATCGGTCATACCGCGTGAAGCAAAATAGAGTGGTGCTGACAGGTTTTGAGAGCTGTAGCGTAAAATTTCAAACCGGATTGCAATAGGTGATGCCAGGTTTAAGATGGTGTTTCCCAGGTAGACTCGATAATTTTAATGAGAGAATATCGACAATAACAAAAGAGCTATGGTAAGTCCCACATTGTCTTACATGATATTCATGAATGAATATATGAAGTGCGTAGTTAGTGAAGTTGTTGTATGCATGAAATTTTCCTATACTGTGACATGAAGCCAGTGAATATATATTCATGCTACACTTGTCGTTAGGAAATCGTAATGCGACTGTTCATACAGAATCTCCCGCCGGCACTACAAGAGATGGCCACGTTCTTGCGCGAATCCCTCGAAGTACAAGACGACGTTCTGCCGGCACGTCTAGACAAGTGGTGGAAGAAACACCACCACAGCCTACCGGCCCAAGAGAAAGTCCACATCACCCCAAGAATGTTCGAATCACAACCCACCACATCATCAGCCGGAACAAATGTCACGAATGAACGCCTCATCAGCCTGCTCGAGAACCTCACCGTAAGGCCAAATTTGGCCTCAGTCGATGCCGTCCAAAACAGACGCGACCAGAGCAGGCGTGACCACCGTCGTCCACCGACCCGGAATAGCGCCAGGAGGTCGACGTCGAGAGACCGAACCACAGTGCCACAGTTACCAGCGGAGTGGTGTCCGAATCATCGCAGCTATGGCCACTCCACACGTTACTGCCTCGGAAACGGCTGCACTTTCCCGCGCACAGACGCGACGTTCAGATGGGCGCGGTCACCCTCAACAATTCAGGAGGATACGCCCATGGAAGGCTCGGAAAACTGGTGGGGTCAGCCTCCACGGCGGCAGTAGAGGCTGAGCACCCCAAGATTGTTGGCCGCTCCACGTCTGATGGCTCGAAGCACGTTGCTTTCGCGGTAGAGCGCAATCAAACTATTGTATTTACAGCGACGGCTCCAGTCAAGTCATGCTTCAAACGCCCAAATGCCAGCAACCAGTCTCGTCGTCAGTTGCCACTATCAACATCTTTTCTCATCCGTGACGCAACCTCTGGCGAATTATTTCTCATAGACACTGGATCAGATGTGAGCTTACTACGCCACAATTATTTCGAACCCACCCACCCAGTCGACACCAGCAGTCTGACATGCGCCAATGGTTCCAACATAGCGACGTTTGGGGTACGAGTACACACTATCTCGTTCTCCAACTCAAAAAGATGTTTCAATTATCCGTTCATCATCGCCAAAACGACACGAAACATCATTGGACGTGATTTTCTCGAACACTTCGACCTGACCATTCGTCCAAGAACACGAGAGATACGCACTGCAGACAATCAGTTGCTTACATCAGCGTTAAAACATACGACTCGCGCCGAAGCAGTCTCATCTATACAGCTTATTCCTTCAGTTCCTCATGTACCACAACTGGACGATGTTCTGAAACGTCATGAAGAAATTTTCAAACCTATTTCCTTCATGCCCGATCTCAAGAGGAAGCGTGCCATCACAGCCCACCGTATCATCCTGTCGAAACCACTTCCTCATCCTCCACGAGCACGTCCATTGGCACCACACAAACATAAGGCTGCCGAGCAAGAATTCGCCACGCTACGTCAACAAGGCATCTGTACACGATCCAGCTCACCTTTTGCGTCGCCTGTGGTAGTAGTACCAAAGAGTGAACCAGAGACATTCAGAGTGTGCGGGGATTATCGCATTCTCAATTCTTGCACACAGTCTGATTCGTACATCCTGCCAAATCCGGCCGACCTACTCCGATCTGCTATCGGTCATGCTGTGTATTCGAAACTTGACTTAGTAAAAGCATACTATCAAGTACCGATGGACAAAGACTCAGTAGCATATACTGCACTCAGATTCACCGGAGGTGGCACGCACGAATATCACTATATGCCATTCGGTCTCAAAAATGCCTCGCAAACATTCCAACGCGTTATGGACGAAATACTAGATGGTCTACCATTTGTAATTCCATATCTAGACGACATCCTGGTATTCTCCAACTCAATGACCGATCATATACAACATATTGAGATCCTGCTCACACGTCTAGAAGACAATGGCCTCCGACTTCATGGCAACAAATGCGTCTTTGCACAGAAATCAATTGAATTCCTCGGTCATCAAATTTCCGAAGAAGGCATGAAACCTGTACCTACTAAGGTTCGTGCTATTCAATATCTACAGCCTCCAACCACCGTTCGGGCATTACGACGATTCTTGGGCAAGATGAACTACTATTCTCGATTTGTAACCTGCCTTGCCAAGATTCTGGCACCTCTTCACAAATATCTCAGGCCAGAAAGCCGTTTCGTCAAGAAATCACAACCGATTCAGCTCAACGTGGACGACATGCAGGCTTACGAGGATGCCAAAAGGGCCCTATGCAAAGCGACCATGTTACATTCCCCGGATTGGTCTCAAACTTTTGAATTGATAACGGACGCATCCGACGTTGCCATAGGTGCAGTACTTCAACAATCCATCAATGGAATACACCAGCCTATCGCTTTCTATTCGCAAAAACTACAACCTCGCGAGACGCGATATGATACGTTAGGAAACGTATTACTTGCAATCTACCGGTCGATCCTACACTTCCACACCTATCTGGATGGCCGAAAGTTCAAGATCTACACTGACCATCTTCCGCTACTTCCGAAGCTGAGAGGAAAGAAAGAATATTTATATTCACGACGTGTCAACTCGCAACTTACACGAATACACGAGTATGAATATGAAGTCACTCATGTTAAAGGATCAGAAATATGGTCGCAGACTCCCTAAGCCGTCCTGCAGATCTTTGTGCCTCAATACTGTGTCCTTCACCTATAAGCACTCAGGAATGGCAAGCAGCTCAGCAAGATGATCTATCACTTCGGACATTTGATGTCAATCGACTGAAAACACTTGATTACGACGGAACCCTACTGCAGTGCGAAATAACTGACGTGGGCCCTCGGCCGTTTATACCTGAAAAACTCCGTCACAAGATCTTCGAAGTCTACCATTCATTGAGCCACCCATCTGGCGAAGCATCAGTAGAAATTCTATCCAGAACGTATTTTTGGCCTGGCATGCGACGAGATATCAAGATGTGGTCAAAACAATGTCTTGAATGTCGGAAATGCAAAGTGACGAGACACACCATTTGTACTTCAATAATAATCTGTAAATTTAATAAACAACCAAAAGAATAGAATAGAATAGAATAGAATATCTTTATTTGGATTCAAACCACACATGTTCCATCAAATAATAAAATTAGAAAATGTACAATATAAAAAGATATCACATCACATATATATGTGCAATTAGTTGTACTGTACAATTTATCAGCATCAGAAAGATCAGCTGTAAACAGTGATAGATTCTTCATCAAAATTACAAAAAAATTTAAGTTATAATTCGAGTATAACATTTGTAAAAAAAAGGCAATTCCCGTCTACAAAATACTTCTTATAACCCACAAAAGAGAAAATGTAGCATATGTAACGGCTCAAGAACAATTCGCCGATATATTGCGTAAATGAAATTCAAATTCCATATAAGCGGCATAAATTAAAACAAGCAAAATTCGCGGTTAACCAATGGCGTGTGAGCTTTCAATTTCAAACAATATAAGCACGGTGAATTTACCATGCCAGTCAGTTATAACGTTTTCTTTCTGTTGTGCACTATGTGTGGATGCTGTCTACTTTCATACTGTCACCTACGCTGATTTCTGGACATATTTCACACGTAGAGCCAATTTCAGTCCCGCCAATTTTGTTGCTGCACAAATAATGAGACTGAGCAACATCTACTTATTGGAACTTCATGTTTTCTAGTTACCACGGTCTTGTCGTAGATCTTCAACGAGACAATACTCAGCTTTCACAGTCTCTTGCCGCTGATTTCAACGCCACAACAGAAGAAACAATAGCCAGTCAACCAGAGCTGGTCTCAATTGTCTAGGAGTATTTCTAGACACTGCTACACTAACTAACTTTTACGGCATTTACCGTAGAACGCAATACCGGCACTAATAAGGGCCCCCAACAGTACTAAGCGCAGCCATCTTAGCACCTATTTGACTTTGTGACGTCGTATGGCATTTACTTGAAGCCGGGGCGTTTTACAAAGTTGCGACAGCGCCATGATATTGAAAGCAGTACAGTTTTTAGACTTATTAGCAGATATCAAAACTTTTGGCATAAATACAATCGACTATGTTTCTTTTTCATTTTATTTTTTTGAGAGTACAGTAAATTGATATTAGCATATACCACATTTTACTCTGATTGTGAATCTTTCTTAAGTCGAGATCTTGTGGGCAATTTTTTGTTGGGAGTTTTTTTTAGGGAAGATGTTCTATTCAAAATTTATCTCCTACGTACAAAACTGTACACCATTTTGATCTCGTGTGCCAAACTGGAATGTGGACGCAGAATATTTTTTTTTGATTTTGTGAAAGAAAATTATTGGCTGTACGAAAGTATAGAACTGTGATTCGTGATTTGGTGAAAGAACTTATTTCATCTGTGTTCTGTGCTCATCACGTCAGTTTCAGCTGTGGAAGTAGATATTGTTTAAACTGTAGAAGCAGATTTTGGTAAGAGTTTCGTTTCAGGTATTTTATACATTTCATCTTGTTTATAAATTTATGCTTTTGAGATCCCGCAAGATTGTTAGAATGTCAGGTCCAATTTTAGATATTGATGTTCCTGTTTGGGATGGAGATAGTGAACAATTCTTTATGCGCGTTGACTCCGCTTTCTCTCCGTTTCCAGATTATGGCAGTCATTAAAATTTGTCAAAGGTTTTCACTATACTACCTTCAGAATTGCAGCGACGGATTTATCTGAATCTTGAGGCCATTAGGAATCTACCCAATCCAATTTCAGCCTCCAAAATGAAGTTGAAACTTTTCTGGGTCCCACTGAAACTGAGCAGATAATAAAAAATATGCGCAGTAACATTCCAAACCTTGGTCCCATTGAGATTTTAAGGGAATTGCGGAAACGTCGGTATAAAACCAATGTTTCTGATAATGAGGCTAAGGTTTTTTTATTAACAATCTTCGCCAGTCACTTAAATTGTTCGCCAGACAACTCCCCAACTCTCTCTCTCGCACTCTCAATAGATGACTTTTCAGAGAGATGCGAGTTAGAATTTAGGGTTTGGGAACCTAAGTTAAATTCGGCATTATTTTGTTCTTCTTCGCAGGATGATAGGATCTACTCTTTAATAAGGACAATAACGAACATGGCTAAAGTTCTAAAAAGATTGGCCATAGGGAAATACGAGCTAAATCAGGTGAACGCTTGACCCAATTTTACACCCAAAACACGAAAGAACTGTAGGTGGTGATCAAGATCCCCGCAATCTTTTAACAAATATGCCCCAAAGAACTGGTGCTATAATAACCAGAAGTTTTTTATTCATATCAAGTCTGTCTCTGTCGTTTGGAAGAATTTCCTAATGTTTGCCAATTTCCACAGTTGACGAGAAGGCCACAGAAAACAGGCGCAGTGGGGCATCAGGATCGGGAAACCTATGGCGCAGAAAGAAGAAGACCGTACTTTCTGCGCATCAATAACATCAACGGCGCCACAAAAAAGTAATCACTTACAATCTGACATTCTTATTTACTCTTTTCGTCTATGCCGAATATGTCACATAGACAACCAAACTGACAATGCCAGTCACAATCACCAACCTACTTGTTTGCATGACCCGCCAAACAGCCCAACGAACTTTTGCATCTTCTTGATTTCAGAACTGACGAAGAACTCATCGTAGACACAGGTGCAGCAGTCTCATTTCTCAAGGGTGATTCAATGGGCGAGTTGTCACTAGACGTTTTACTCGCAACAGCTACAGGAGAGACCATACCTACTTATGGCTGTCGGTATCGCACACTCAAAACAGGTTTACCGCATGAATTTACTCACACCTTCATCGTCGCCAAGGTCTCACACAACATAATAGGCCTTCATTTCATTTTGAAATTTCGGCTCATTGTTGATCTTGCCAATCAAAAGATCAACGACCCCCCCACAAGACTTGAGCGAAGTTTTCGGACACTTGCCTCTGAGCGTTTGGAGTTACAGGTCATTCAGCCAACCCCAGTGCATCATTCAGCAGAGATATCAACATCTCTTTGAGAACACAAGTCGCTTTTTGATCTCAGCAAGTCAGAGCTACGAGTTTCCAACACGATGCACCATATCGTCACAGAAGCACAACCTATTGCATTCAAGAAGCGACCACTGGCCCCTGCTAAACTGAAAGCTGCTCAAAAGGAATTTTAAAGGCTGTTGGAAGAGGGAAACATTAGACCATCAAAAAAATCATGGGCGTCACCACTGCACTTATTCTCAAAATCAAACGGATCGTACAGAGCCTGCGCAGATTACCGCAAGTTAAATTCATTGACAAAATCTGATGCATATCCTATTCCTAATATTAACGCCTTACTTGAAAAACTCAGCGTCAATAATCTCATTTCAGTGATTGACTTCAGATAAGCCTACCACCAAATCCCGGTAGCGCCAGAAGGTATTGAAAAGACTGTGGTCATCACTTAATCTGGACTTTTAGAATATCTTTACATGCCTTTTGGACTTAAGTGTGCTACACGGACATTTCAAAGATTCAAAGACAACATACTTCGTAACGATGCCGCTTACTGTATGTTATATCTCGATGACTTAACGGTATTCTGTCCAGACTTGAAATATCATGCCAAGTATGTACAAAATTTCCTCTCACACTTATCCAACCACGGACTCAATATCAACTGTGACAAGGTGCAGATTGCAACTACATCCGTGGACTTCTTCGAGCATCGTATCACGCCACAAGGTATTCAACATTTGCTGTCAAAGGCGATATCAATCAGGAATATCAAGTCACCAAAGACTGTTAGCGAGTTGCAGAAAATTTTGGGAGTCCTAAACTACTATTGCAAGTTCCTTCCCGGCCTTTCAAGACAACTTTATCCTTTTTGTAGGAACCCGAGAAATCAACAATGATTTAGCAAGAATTCCATCATTACTTGGTTAGCAAACGCTACAACGCTATCAGATCTACATTTTCCATGACCATTTCGACTCACGACAGATACTTCTGAGTTTGCTATTGAAGTCATATTGGAACAAGAAATCGACGGAGTTCGGAAGCCTATCAGTTTCTACTCGCGTACTCTCCAGTCAGTAGAAACAAGATACAACACTTTCGGTCGAGAACTCCTCGCCATTCACGACGCAGTGCGCCATTTTATCATCATCATTGGCAGCAGCAAATTTTTTGTTTTCACAGATCATGCAATATTAGTTAGGGAACTTTGAAACACGACTTCAACTATCGCCAAGTACTTTACAATAGTGGAAATACAGCTTTCACGTCTAAGCAAATGGCAATTCGACATTTTTCATGCAAATGGCGAACAAAACTTCATTTCAGACGCCCTTTTCAGGCCAGACGTCTCGCTACAACCACCGTCGCTGTCGTCATTCACTGTCAGCTCCGTGACACTCAGTGAGCCTGCACTAACGCCATCCCTCCTGCGAAGAGAACAGCGCGGTGACACTCACATTCAAAGAACAGTAGGCTGTTACCCCACCAATTTCGTATGTCGTCTCTGAGAAGGCTTACCAATTTTTTACTTCATGGGTACGCAGACCAACCAGAACCTTACGCCAGACGACTGTCTACCATCCCCAATATAACGGTATGGTAGAGATAATGCATACGGAACTCAAAGCTACTTTAGCATCCTCGTCCATTAATGGCAACTGGGTCGATGCACTACCTTCAGTTCTGCTTACCATGCGTTTCCTCACTCGTGAATTCATTAAAACGTCTGCGTCACAAATCTTGTATGGCATGGATCTTTGCCTGCCTAGTCAGCTCCCACATATACTACCGGCACAAGATGACCCACAAAACGAAGCTACCCGCCTTCGACTTCATTTCGGTAACATGTCCGAACAGCAGCCGAGACAAACGCCTCGTCCAGTCTTCGTTCACCCACAGTTCCACAGCTGCAAGAGAGTACTCGTTCGCAAACACGCTGCTGTTGCACCACTACAACCATAGTATCGCGATGCATAACCGATTTTACTCAGACAGCTAAAATACTTCATTATCATGTAAGTTGCGACACCTACATAGGTAAGCATGGACAGATTGAAACTGTTCATTGAACCGACTTTTCCTGGAAACATACAACATTCTACACGCATCTCAGGCTCTATCTGACCACAATCTCAATCTAGCAGTAGATTGCTTTGCATAGCGCATATCTGATGATTTTTCAACATTAATTTTTCAGTATTCTGCGTATCAAATTTTTAACTTTATGCGCACTAATTGCGCCCTATGTTACACAACGTGACCTCTATGAATCCATATGATTCATTTTTCTTCTTACACTCACTTGTTTCATGTGGTATAACCAGCTGTTCTTAGCTAACAATTGTGTAGCAATTTTGAACAGTTCTTCGGTATTATGCCGTCTCTGTGGCAATGTTCGAGTACACTTTTTGTCGTTACCCTTTAGTTTTCATGTATATATTTTTATATTGTAACGTATTGCTCACAGCTGAGCTCACAATGCCTATTTTGATATATCCAGCTACTTAAAGCTAACGCCTTGTGTAGCAACACTAAGTAGTTATCGGCTTCATATCATGGTACAGGCCACTTTCACTGCATATTTCAACCTCATCAGTTGCACTATGACCACTTTACGAATATAATGACCACATCGCCGAGCACACACTAGCCCTTTGGTCGTATTCATACATATTGACGGCGATCCAACCTTCCCAGGTTTCAACTTAAACTTTGCAACTTCATTGGCAATCTACCTTGAAATCCTTACGCTGCGGCTCCCAAACTATATACTTCTATATTTTGCCTTACGCGGTATGACCGGCCACTACAGCTAACAATTTGTGTAACAATTCATAGTGGTTATTTGGCATATCATTGTTGAAGCAACAAAAAAGCATACTTCATACCAGCATGTACGGTACATTTTTATAGCTATTGGCAGAATAATAACCAGTTGTTTAACTTGGTTTGAACTCTGCTCGAAATTTCTTATCAAGCCTCACCAAGAAGAATGTTTTTCTTTTTTCAGAAAGTAAAGTGATGTAACAACTCAATAACAATTCGCCGGCATATTCCTTAAATGAAATTCAAATTCAATATACGCGGCACCAATTAAAACAAACGAAATTCGCCATCAACCAATGGCTTGCGAGCTTTCAGTTTCACGCTATATAAGCATGGTGAATTTACCATGCCAGTTGGTTATGACGTTTGTCTTCTGCTGTGCACAACGTGTGCGTGCTGTCTCCTGTCATACTGACTTTACACCCACAATGACTTCTGGACTTGCTTCACATGCAGAGTCAATTTCAGTCACACCAATCTAGTTGCTGCACAACTAGTAAGACTTAGCAACATCTACCTAATGGACCTTCACGTGTGCCAGTTACCATAGTGTTGGCGCAGATCTTCAACGAGACAATAATCAGTCTTCACAGACTCTCGCCGCTGATGTCAACGCCACAACAGAAGGAACAACAGGCAGTCAACCAGAATTGGTCTCTAGTGTCTAAGAGTATTTATAGATACTGCTACATCAAATAAATTTCTGGGCATTTGTGGAGAGCGCAATACCGGTCCTAATAAAGGCCCCCAATAGTACTAATCTCAGCCATCTTGGCACTTAGCTGAATTTGCGACGTCGCACGGCATTTACTTGAAGCCGGGGTGTTTTACACACACAATGATTTTATGCTATAATAATTAATTAAGCAAGATCACAACAGTTTTGCAGCTTCCCTGGCGCGATGACCAACTTCATTCCCCCAGTTTAATTGAAATGTGACGTTACAGAGTCTGCTGTTTAAGCATTGAAGTCGTTGGCTCTTATGGAGATCAAGAATTATTTCACCGGCTAATGCCACGATTTTTTGTGCATAAAAGCAAAAGTGGACGCACAAAAGTCCTTATAGATCCTTACAATTTTTGTTCTATTCGTGGATAAGTGATCATTAGTGTATATAGAAGTAAACAAGTAGATTACAAGAATCAGCAAAAAGAAGTTGGATTATTGAATGTCTTGATGAGTTTTGCTGATGATCTGCAGCAACACTCAGAAGGTTGGAAAACGTATAAATCCAATTCATAAGATATTTATTACCCGGATGCACAAAAACCCGGGTTTGGCAAGACTCGTGGCAAACTCCGTGGGTAAAAATGCAAATGAGACAGCTGGCGTAGAAAAACAGCACATCAAAAAGCGACAACGATTGCAGGTACGAGGAGGTCAGAGTGCTTTGCGTGGCAAACAAATTGCACTGATATAAATAGTATAGAAATTAAAGCAGGAATAATATTTTAGACAAATTATTAGTGACATTTACGAGAGAGAGAGGCAGAGAGAGAATGAATACCTAGCTACTATTAATAAATTTATCAGCATAATTCAGAGAAGTGAGGCAAACTAAACCTTTACACAACACCATTATGGCCAAATTAGCATTCGGGCAGGGCGACATCAGCAATACAGCTTCCTTGCGGATTTCACCGTATCATGTTATAAAAAAACCAAACCTCGCAGCTAACTTTGCCCTACTAAGAAAAAAAGTTACGAAGATGATTCTACTAGAAATCTGCAACAAGATCGCCACTGAGCTCGATTTGATGCCATATCGTATTCTAGGATCTGACAATAATAACTTGTCGTTAGAAAAACAAATAAGGCTCCATCAACTTCGTTGGCTCGGTCACGTTTTGCGTATGCCCTCATTACAGGTCAGATGTGGTGGAAGCAGATTATCCCACATTTGATTATCAACTATGGGCCAACAATGGTAGTCCGATAGAAGTCATGGGGATGAAAGAATTGTCGGTAACTTTGGGACAGAAATCCTACTTTAAGTGGAATTTTTCGGTGGTCAATGTCAAAGACCATATCATTGGGATTGATTTCTTGACTCATTTCAAAATGGCACTAGATCCCAAAAATCGGACCATCGGAAAGTCGTTGGTGTTGGCACAAATCTAACACTTCAGTGGTTTCATCCTTTTAATGCCAAAAGAAATGGATTGAAGACAGATGTTAAGCACCAAATAGAGTTGGTTGCTCCACTGCCTTGCTCACCAAAGGATCAATTGTTGGCATAAAACAAGCAACAAGTTGCTGTGTCTGAATTATACCAATTGTAGATGGTCAAATTCCAATTTTGCTTCTTCAATAATAGTAGTTCCTATGCCTGAACCGGGACAATGGAGGGTTTGTGGGAATTATCGTCTATTAATATCAGTGACGATGGTGACTCTTATCCTCTCCCTAACCAGAATACTCTGCCCCGATACAGTGGGATATGAAGTTTATTCAACTTTAGATCTCCAGAAAGCGTATTATCAGATGCCAATGGAGGAAAGTTCTATACCACTCACCGCAGTCAGATTTTAAGTAGGGGGTCGCATAAATTTCTTCGAATGCATTTTTGGTTGAAGAATGCCAGTCAGACATTCCAGCGTTTGGCTGAAGAAGTACTTTAGAATTGTCCATTTGCATAAGAGTACATATACGACATAATTAGTTTCAGTTGATCGCGTGATGAGCATCGTAAAAATTTGGAAACGGTGTTGACCAGGCTGGAACAATATTCTTTAATTGTCAAACCCAATAAGAGTAACATTGGATGCTCTTCAGTTAAGTATCTTGGACATGTACTTTCCAAAGACGGAATGAAACCTTTGAAAGATAAGATCCAAGTCACCAAGGACGTAACGGAGCTGCGGACTGTGCGCCAGTTACAAATATTTTTGGGCATGATAAACTATTATCGACGATTCATTCCAGGTCTAGCCGGAATTTTAGGATCGTTAACACGCCATCTCACACGAGAGAAGAGCACGATCAAGAAGTCTTGGCCTATCAACTTGAGTCAGGGAGACCGAGAAAAATTCCAAAGGGCTAAGGAAATGCTAAGTGACAGAATCACACTAGTACCTATAGATTGGGAAAAGCCATTTGAGCTAATCACAGATGCTTCGGATATTGCAATAAGGGCAGTGATACAGCAAAGGTACAAGGATATTGTAAGACCTATTTAGTTATATGGCCGTGTGATACTTTTGGTAAAGAGCTTCTTTCTGTGTATGCTGCAGTGCTACATTCTGAACATCGTTTAGATGGTCATCAGTTCAAATGTTTGGCAGAGCACAAGTTGTTGATAAGGGTGAATTCCCAGATAACCCGTTTAGCAGAATTTGACTTAACTGTATCTCATATTGCTGGTAAGGAGAATGTGGTGGCAGATATACTTAGCAGACCGAATGAAACAGAATTCGAGCTGATACATCAAGGTCCATTGAAGAATTTAGAAGATTCTCCAAACAATTTGTCAATCAGATCGAGGAAGCGCAATGATTGGATCCCTTTACGTTAATTTTATCTAAGAGATCAGAATATGTTCGCAAGCTTCTGAGTGACAAGTGGTTTTTATGCGAAACGTCCAGAAGTCAAACACGACAATATGTGCCGTTGGAGCTACGCGCAAAAATAATTCAACATTTACACGATTTGGGACATCCATTCATAAAAGCCAACAGTCAATTAATAACTGATAGATACGTTTGGCCGAATATGTCTAAAGACATACGGGCTTGGGTAAGAGCCTGTGCGAAGTGTCAAACCTGTAAGGATTGGGGACACAAGAACCGAGATACAGAATATTTGGATACAAAACGGACGATTCAGACATGTGTATATAGACATTGTCGAGATGCCTGAAGTTAACGGTCAAAGGTTTTTGCTAAAAATGGTTAATCGTTTTAGTCGCCAATTTGAAGTTGAAATCTTGAAGGATATGACAGCGCAAGAAGTCTTGTTTGCGTTTCCATATAATTGGGTATCGCGTTATGGTGTTCCGGAAAGAGTCTCTAGTAATCGCGGTAGTGAATATATGTCGGAGCTTTTCATATGATCTCTCGATATCATGGGAATAAATGTATTTCATACTAACGCATACAATCCACATGCGAATGGGATAGTAAAAAGGCTACATCGTTAACTGTAAGCTGCGTTGAAGTGTACTAGTGGAACAAGCTGGGCTCATGATCTTCCTATAGTATTACTTGCAATGCGCAACAGATATATGGCGCAATAAGAACTTCAATAGCAGAATTGGTATATGGAGAACCATTAAGGTTGCCTCTGATCTAAGATCGGCCTCACATGTTAATATAACAAATGAAAATAGGAAGAACTGCCTGACTCAATTTTACAAAGGACCATATAAGGTCAAGAGGATGACGGACAAACAAGGTCATCATAGAAGTTAACGGAATGGAGGATTTTGTTATCTTGGATCGTTTCATTCCCAAATTTATCTGGACTGAAGATATGACTGAAGAACTAGATGCGTTAAAAAACCATCGTTCCATGGACGAGTCTGATGTATGCAATCCAATTATGCAGGCAGAAATGTCAAACCAAAATCTTTCACAAGACGCGTTGTTGACGACATTGAAATCTTGTTCTACTGAACTACAAGATCATAACTTTCCTTCAACATCAGACGAACTAGCAATGTCAGTTACAAATGAAGACTGCACAACGTCAATGAAAGAGACACCAGTGTGCACAACTCACTCAGGAAGAGTTCAACGTGAAATGAAGAACAAGGATTACGTCTATTACTATACGCCTTTTTTGAGTAGGTGGTGTATGTAGAGGAAGGTATTTCCTCTGACATAAAACTTACTTTTGTCAGGTCACTATTAACACATTATGTTACTATGCAAACAGGGCAATAAACAACGATATATTTGTAAACAATGATTATTTAGTTATTTGTAGCAAACAAATAATAATGAAGTTAAAATAAACTATAAAAGAATTGTTTATTGGGCAGTTTTGAATTTTCTGCACTGTGTGCCTGACGTATTTTGACTTTCTCTGATTCCTCATTGCATTTTTGATTTTAACAATAAATTTCAGTTATAACGAGAACAGTTTTTATATATAGAATAGAATAGAATAGAATATCTTTATTTTGATTCAAACAACACATATTCCATCAAATAGATAATAATATTGGAAAATGTACAATATAAAAAAGATCTCACATCACATAAATATGTGCAATTAGTCTCATATAGATAAGTAAATCTCACTAGTTGTACTGTACAATATATCAACATTAGAAAGTTCGCTTGTAAGGAGTAATGGATTCATCATCGAAATAGGAAAAATGAAGGTATAATTCAAAGTGTAACATTATGCAAAAAATGAGAACCATGACTAACAATTGATTGTATGTATTGTTGACTAACATGATGATATAATGCATAACATTTCAATTTTAATAATGCAGAATTTGGAAATAAAATCTCAAGAAGGTATGTTGCTGATCACGATTATCCTTGTATTTTATCCAACCATGAGAAAGTATTATTATAATCAAAATTAAAAATATTAGCATTATTGTAGTTTTCTTCTCGTTCAGTACATAAAAAAATTTAAAAGACATCTTAGATGGAGGCGTTTCTCTAAGCCCCTTTGGCAATTGATTGTAAATTTTGTAAATTTTTGAAAAAGAGAATAACTTGCCCACAACATTCTCCACAAACGGAGGAAATATTGCCAAATGTCCAGATCTAGTTCCAACTTAATGAAACTTTCTTATTGGATTCATATAGGCACCAGTCCACTGGTTCAAATGGAAATCTTTTATGCAATTACACATCCGCCGAAACCATAAAGTTTGCAATGATACAAAATGTGATCTAGTGGCGTATATAGTGCAGGAGATAGGGCTAATTTTCTTCACAACTTTTCTTTGCACAGCTTCTATCTTATTTGACAATCCCATTTTTAATGGATTTCAAGTAGCGGCAGCATATTCTAGTATCGGTCTAATCCAAATGGTATACATTTTAAACATTATATCATTCGATAAGATATTTCTATTCATTAGTGCCCATCTGTTCTTGGCACTGTCTACTATCCTTTCAATATGTCTCAATGCAGAAGCTGTACATTGAATAGTTACGCCTAAATCCTTAATTTATTGCAGCATTTAATCTCAAAAACATCATTAACCACGGCATCATGATAATAAACATAATTAATTTCTGTTCCGTTACCCATTTTTAAAGCTCACTTTAGTCTAGCTTTACTTTAATTAACATGGAGGTTAATTTTAAATTTGAAGATGCTGATAATTTATTTCAAGAGAAGATCAACTTTTTAGACTCTTATACGCACACTAAGAATGGTTCGAACTTGGTATCTCAGTGGCTCTCTTATGTTAGTGACCAGGGGCATCTACACGTGCTTTCTCATTGGTCCAGTGTTAGGCAATGAAAATGAATACCGTATTTGAACTTATATACATAATTTTATCAACGTAATTGGATCCTTTACAAATCATTTGTCATTTGGAAGCCATTTAGCTTTGGTCATATTAATATTTGTTTTACTGTTCATATTTGAGCCCGCTTTGTATATATAATGAGTGATCAGGCATCAATTAACGCCTTTAGTGATTTTCAGCGTAATTGTGCGGATGCCTGGAAAATTGATGATGACGAATGTACACCAGTTTATTATAAACGTAATATATTTTTTTAATTTGTTTAGTTGCAAAATCAACAGCTGAAATGGTTTTAGCCAGGCATAGCTTCGAAACGCGGGCGACTTCAGCGAAATCATCATTAGATGATAAAATAGTTAATGTAACTAAATTGTATTTATAAATAGGGCTTATATGGGCCAACAAATTGTTATGATAAGACAAAACCTAGTAAACAGGCACCTGGAATGGGTGTTCGCCTAAGTCCTAGCCCGGAATCGCCGTCCATTTGTTCGGGTCATAATTTTGATAAAAGTCGTGTTGATAAATTTCTTTCAGTAATAAATTCAGCAGTCACTGATATTCGTAAGTGCTTTACCATGTTCATAAAATATTTTCTAATTGGACATTTTTGCTGTACTACATATTAATGTCTTTTCTGCTATAAGAGCTGCGAGTATAACATTATTGAACATTTCTTTTTATGATGAAGTCTATTACAGTTTCCATTAAATATGAAAATAATCGTGGCCAGAGAATAAAAAAAATTATTTTAGTTTAGTTATATAATAAATGAATAAAAGCTTTATTTTATAATGTGTGTAATGTTCCTTGAGCATTTTTTACATGTTAGAAATCTTTATGTAGAATGAGCCTATGCTTTATTTGACTTTTCCTTGCCTTGTATTATAAAGCTGTTAACACAAATTTTTTCTTTATTCGGAAAATATTTATTTAATTGTAGAGTCTGCTTCAAAAGCATTGAGATAGAAATTAAAAACATGCTTATGCTCTTTATGAACGCATCATGTATTGTGTGTCCTAGGCGAACACGAATAACGCTTTGCAAATTCTGTTTGAGTGATAAACCAACGATGTTTATTGGATTTATATTTAGGTTAGCAGAGGAGTTTTTAATACATTGGTGGAATGAATTTAACTTTATTAGATCTAATTATTTAAGTTTGACTTGGTAGATACAGACTTATCTGCTTACTGGAATTTAGTCGGATTAAGATAGCTGCGAATATAGATGACATCTAATTTGCTACTTTCAAGGTTTGTTTACATGGTTTTCTTTATCGGCTAAAGCAGCCGTATTTTGTTCCAGGCTTCTGCATCTTTGAGCCAACTTTAGGCATAATACCTGATTTTATCATATATCACTGGAAGTGCTACATTGGCTCGACATCGATGAGATCTCAATTATGACAATAAATAGACACCATGTCAAGGATTTAGACTAGCAGAATAGCCTTTCGTGCATTTTTGAAATGAACTTTGATTTGATTGGAACCATTATTCTTGAGTTTTTTTATTTCGGGGGAGAAAGAAATTAAGAGTTACTAATGTATATTTTCGTACGTTTTATTCGTTATAAATCACTGCTACACATTAATGAATTAAAAATAGTTTTAATTTCTGCGCTTCTACGACATTTTAATACTAAATTTTTTTAAAGTTCTTGTTTTTGCAACTTGAATTCATCTAAATTGTATGCGAATGATTTTCGGAGTAAATAAATTAGAGCAAATGAACCTCATGGCTTATGCTTATGCTTCAAGTTTGTCAGATAGTTCATTGCTCGTGGGGTCCTGAATAATGCTTGTTTATTCTATAATTGGTACTATGCGTCTGTAAAAGATTTATCCTGAGCTCAGTTTTCTGTGTTTGCCTCAGTATCGGGTTGATTGAACGCTTGTATTTGCAGGTATTGCTATTAATATGCTGTTTTGGACAATTTGTTTGTTTGGTTAGACTCTAGTAACGGAAAATGTAGATATTGAAGCCTTGACTTTTTTCATTTTCAATCATAAAAATAAAAAATTAAAGCATAATAGATGTGCATACGTATTATTATTTTCTGATGGTCATTTGTTATGATATAATTATTTGTGAAAGCAAAAATGCCGTTTTGTCTGTCAAATTCATGTTATTTTGACGGTTAATATTATGCATGTTTTTTATATGACATTTCCATCATTTTATATGTGATGGTTTGGATTGTCATTTGGAAATCCATTGTAAAGAGCAATGTTTTGGTGATAGAAACATTTTCAAATGAATTTCGGTAGAGTGAGTAAATTTTGGTATACCTCTTTCTGGCTTATCTGTAAATACAATTTACACTAATATTAAATGTTTGAAGATTTATTTACAATAATTAAGGTTGCGATCTTGATGTAAAAACCTGACCCATTAAATACATTTGTCAGTTTAAAATAAGATTTTTTTTAGTTTAGAAAAAGCAAATCATCATCTCCTTGGCATGTTATGCCTTCTGTGAGTAATGCATTCTTTCTCAAATTTAAGGTTGACGGATGAATTGTTGTAAGTGGTAGCTTATGATGATATGATACTTAACTTTTTTCTTCGGTTCACTTTGAGCCAACCTCATGTATTGAAGCTAATCTACTGACAATTTATTCGCATTGCCATAGATCGAGCTCCTCTTTAGTGTGAATAGTAGCCAGACAGTTTACGATTTCTGAAGTGATGTAGAAATATTTTAAATAAACAAACCAACTGGTATTCAGCTTGTGTTAGTCAAAACATATATCAGGTAATTGTGATAGATTTGCTTGTTTACTCGAGAGATTTTCTTCATGTACTAAATTTTAATTTGATTCACTGTCTATTCGTACAAATATGAATAAAATAAAATGGTTGTCCAGATCTCCCGACTGTAGTACAGATTTAACCATGCCTCTAAACTGATGCAACGATAGCGAGTCGTGGATGCAACCTGAAAATGTATGAATTTTGTCCACGCATCCCAATCACGTTAAAAATCCTTCCTGGGTTGTCCAAGTTAGCTTTTATCGCTATTCAAAAATCTTGTTGATAGTAGCGGTAGCTTCCTTTGTTGTAGTACAGAATTAACTGAAAACACACTAGTTGACAGACATGCTACTATTGCATTCTAAATGGCCACCAAAACTTAACTTTTACGCTTCTGGCAAAGCTTAGAGGCCAGGTTTTGTTCTTTGTTCACAGCAACTCTCGCGCCTTATGGAGCTTTAGCGTTACTAGAGATGGCAAGCCAGTTTTCAGATATAGTCGGGAGTCAAACCGAGGTTTGTACAAGATTTCCTTTTATTGAGTTCCTGGTGCTACTTTTTACGCTCGGGTGTTGTTAAATTGACTCAGTAGATGCATAGACATCGAACGTCTGGTTGCTTAGTGGAGTTCGAGGATAATCTCCAATTTCTGCATTTCACTTAAATTTTGGAATAGATGCTATAATTAACTTAAATCGTCTGCGCTTTAAAGATGCAAGTTTAAAATTTCTTCCAGATAGTAGTTTTTCAACCATAACGACGCAGCCGGTGTGGAGGTTAATTTATTTATTGGACACCAATTAACTCCTCATATAAGAATAAATCAATTTTTATTTTTGGACATTTGATGGTATCGCTGGTTTCGTAAAACAATACTGTAATTTTTGAAAAAAATTGTAAATTTTTTTGGAAGTTCTTTTGTTCATATTGTCGAAGTTTTTGACTTGTCTTGTCGAAGGAAAAAGGAGTAGTCTTATCTGAGTTGCTGAATTGCACAAGCGGAACACTGCGTGGTTCCATCTCCGATATCTTTGCTAATAAATTATTGCAATCCACTTTTATCAATCGTTCTTATTACACATTATTCAGAAGGATCTCACATTTTCTTCAGGTAATTGACGTGTATATTTGTTTTCAACGTCACTACCGTATCATCCATATAATCTGTAGATATCATCGTATCCTGGTAAGCTTAATTAATATAATATATAAATTGCAAGTAATTTAATAATATTATGGCTGGGTTATTAAATATTGAGGATACAGAGCAGTTAGCAAGTGGACTTAAGGATTGTAGCTTAAAAGATAGTTCAGAGGAACTTAAGTGTTCCAAGACAGATGATCATTCCGCATATATGGATTTTCCGGGCCTGGCATCCCAGAGACTCTCTTATGGTAGTGACCTAAGGGCCTCTACAAACAAAATGGCAACAGCGCCAGGATCCTCTATGCGGAAAGATATGATGTAGATGATAGTTTTATGGATAGCAATGTTAAGCTTAATATGTACAGACCAGACAACCATTCTGAATGGGTCGAAGAAGCAAAATTTTATTTTAAACTAAAACGGATGACCGACCCTATAGAAAGGTTTGCATCGGCCTGGTGGTGCTTACCTGAGCCGTTAAAAAAGAATCTATTTAGACTCAGGAAATTAGTTACTGAGAACGAACCGGAAAATGCATTTGAGCTTCTAGTCGAAGAACTCCATGGACGATATCAACCCGAGAGGATTGAACGGATGACTGACTTATTACGTCAGGAAAAGATGGGAAATCTACTTCCATCTGAATTTTATGACAGACTTATTTCAAAATCCATCGGGCTTGATATATCTGAGGAAGTTATAAATAGTATATTTGTAGCAGAATTGCCTGCTAGACTAAGAGCCACCTTGGATGTCTATGATACATTGGAACAAGAGTGGCCAAAGAAGCTCAAAGGGTTGGACAAAGTGTATCGTCAGAAGGAACCTAAGGTGTATGCAGTAACCGCAGATTCACGCCTGGAGCAGCAACTCAGACATCTCTCAGAGAGACTCCTGACCGTAGAGAATGAATTAAGTACCCTCCGCAGGGATGTGGGTTGGATAAAAAACAATAAGGAAAGTTCCAACAGAAGTAGGGTAAATTCTCGGAGTCAACGTTCAAATTCCAAGCATTGGAGAGGCGAATCGCGTGAGAGTGTACAAGGACCACGCGAGTGGTGCATATCGCATCGCAAATACGCCGAGTTTGGAAAATGTCAGGAGGGGGATGCACGTTTCCAAAGTTGGGTGGTCCCCGATGGAAAGGAAGTAGTCTTCCTGTAGCCTGGTCGAAGCTGCCGGAAAACTAATGGAGCCCCGCTAATAGGAGCCGTAGGGGGGTTGCGCATGCAAGGCTCCAAGGTATGCATATTCGTGGCATACTAAAATCATCGAAGTTAGGTTCGGAAGCTTCGATGGAAGAGACGCGCGGTAATACAGTCCGTAAATCTGTTAGATTTCGGCTGGAAGGTAATCTTAAAGAGGTTGCTGGTTATAGCAACAATAAGTTCGTTATAACAGATGAACTTAGCGGGTTAAACTTCTTAATAGACACGGGTGCAGAGGTGAGCATAGTTCGATCCGATGTGGTGGAAATAGATAGCCCCACATTCGATTACCAACTATGGGCTGCTAATGGAAGTCCAATTGAGGTTAAGGGAGTTAAAGAATTGTCAGTGACATTGGGGCAGAAATCTCCATTTACGTGGAATTTTCTGGTCGCTGATATAAAGGATAACATCATTGGGATGGACTTTTTGATCCATTTTAATCTCGCTTTAGATCCCAAATCTAGGACCATTGGACAAGAGCACTGGGATAGTGACTTATGCTGAGACTGGGACCTCAGTAGTTAGGTCAGTGAGACTACCCAGACCCGTCGTCGCCGATGACTTGGCGGATGTCATCGAGAAACACCTGGCCGTGTTTCTGCCATTCAATGCTAAACGCAAGGGTTTAAAGACAGGCATAGAACACCAAATCGAGTTGGTGGAACCACTACCTTGTTCGCCGAAGGCTCAACCGTTAGCACAACATAAGCAGCAGGTTGCTATTGAAGAATTTAAGCGGTTGAGAGAAGAAGGAATTTGTAGGCGTTCAAATTCCAACTTTGCATCTCCAATAGTGGTTGTTCCCAAACCTGAACCAGGTCAATGGAGGGTTTGTGGTAACTATCGTCTATTGAATTCGGTAACGAAAGGTGATTCGTATCCTCTACCGAACCAGAGTACTTTGCTCAGGGATATAATGGGGTATGAGGTATATACAACGTTAGATCTGCAGAAGGCGTACTATCAAGTACCTATGGAGGCAGAATCTATACCGCTCACAGCAGTGCGATTCCCTGGAGGAGGATCGCATGAATTCTTATGTATGCCTTTTGGTTTGAAGAATGCAAGTCAGACATTCCAGCGTCTGACGGAGGAAGTTCTTCAAGACTGTTCATTTGCTGGAGTGTATATAGATGACATCGTTATATATAGTCAATCTAGGGAGGAACACCGGGAGCACTTGGACGTCGTTTTATTTTAGCTAGAACATTATGGATTGGTAGTGAAACCAGAAAAGAGCAGGATTGGTTGCTCTACCGTAAAATATCTTGGACACACCATTTCCAAGGATGGAATCAAGCCCTTGGAAGACAAGGTACAGGCAATCAAGGATGTGCCAGAACACAGAACTGTACGCCAGTTGCGTAGATTTTTGGGCATGATTAGCTACTATCGTCGTTTCATACCAGGTTTAGCTGGAATTTTTGGGTCGCTAACTCGACATTTAGTTCGTGAACGGAGCACGATCAAGAAGTCCTGGCCTATTAATTTTAGCCAAGACGACAAGGAAAAAATCCAGAGGGCCAAAGATCTGTTAAGCCAAATAACCACATTAGCACCTGTGGATTGGACTAAGCCGTTTGGCCTGGTCACAGATGCTTCTGATGTAGCCATAGGAGCAGTGTTACATCAACGGGATAATGGTATAGTCAAGCCAATTGGATTATATAGTCGGAAACTCCAAGATCGCGAGAAGCGATATGACACGCTTGGAAAGGAGTTACTAGCAGTTTATTCTGCAGTGTTGCATTTTGAGCACTACCTAGATGGACATCAGTTTATGATATTAAATGATCATAAACCGTTGTTAATTATCCTTGGGAAAGCAAATAGGCTTAATTATTCTCGGCAGGTGAATTCAAAAATAACCCGACTCGCAGAATCTGATTTTACCATTAGTCATATCTCAGGAAAAGACAATGTGGTGGCAGATGCTCTCGGTAGACCCGACGTATCAGATGAAGATATGATTCGTTCGGAGTCACTCGTATGCTCGATTGTATCTTCTAATGATTTTGTCCAGAAATTGATGGAAGCACAAGGTCTTGATCCTTTAGTAGCTGTGTTGGTAAAGAATCCTACATATACACGCAGGAAGATTAGAGATAAGTGGTTATTATGTGAAATCTCCAGGAGCCAACCTAGACCTTATGTACCATTAGAATTAAGGTATAAGGTAATTCAACAGCTACATGAATTCAGTCATCCTTCCATTAAGGCAACTATCAGGATGGTCACTGATAGACATGTATGGCCAAAGATGTCGAAAGACACAAGAGCCTGGGTAAGGATATGTGCCCTGTGTCAAACTTGAAAAGTGTGGCGGCATACTAAAACCGAAATTAAAACGATTGGTATACCAGCGGGTCGTTTCATGCATGTTCATATCATCATCATCATGCACAGCCTTACAAAAGCCAAAATTGACTAATGCTTCACTGCCATATAACCATAAGAAGCGAACATTTTAATTTGTATTGTTCATGGTTACATGTGGACTATAAAGAACACTAGGTCGCCCATTCCTAGTGAGGATGGTTTGTGTTCAAAGTTTTCCTTCACCAAGATAGTATGCCAACCAAGGCTGATGAGCACTATCTGCCCAGATGCCAGTGGCCAAAGTTTCTTTCAGCAGCCAAAACTTGCCCTTCGCAATTAGACCAAATTCGAGGCTTCACATGAAACGGGACGATGGCTGTGTCACTTTAGACCCGGGAAGGTTCACACTACCATTCTTAGACTGACTAACTTGTGCCCGCCGGAATTTCTATGGCTACGATGGTTGATCGTTTCAGTCGTCAGTTTGAGGTAGCAATCCTGAAGGATATGACAGCTCAAGAAGTCTTATGTTCTTGCATAATTGGGTATCGCGATATGGTGTACCGGTAAGGGTAACTACTGATCGTGGTAGTCAGTTTATGTCTGAACTGTTTATCAGATCATTGAATACAATGGGGATAGAAGTAAGACACACATGTGCTTATAATCCCAGAGCTAATGGGATGGTTGAGAGACTGCACAGGGAGCTGAAGGCTGCATTACGCTGCACCGGTGGATCCAGTTGGATACATGATTTGCCCATAGTTTTGTTGGCAATGCGAAACAGATACAGAGCTCAGTTAGGAACATCCATAGCAGAACTTGTTTATGGAGAGCCATTGAGGTTACCTGGAGATCTTCTAATAGAAGCTCCAAGTTGTCTCGATTGGGCCTCTAGTTCAGTAGATTGGTTTGTTGGAGCATTGAGAGATAAAATGAGTCGTTTAGCTCCAACCAAAACTAGAAGTCCAAAGTCTAAATGCTATGTATCTTCAGATTTAAAGCTGGCATCTCATGTATATATAACTAACGAGAACAGACAGAATTGTCTGACTCCGTTCTATAAGGGGCCATTTAAAGTCAATCATATGACTGAGAAAAATGCATTTATAGAAGTAAATGGCACAGTAGAATGTGTAGCACTGGATCGCTGCATTCCACAGTTTATATGGACGGAGGAGGAGACTGAGGAACAGTATTCATCGAAGTATCCAGAAGTTGAGGCGAGATGTGACTCAGAAATGTGTGAGAAAAACGAAGAGTCGAACAAATATGGAAAAGAAGTAAAGATTAAAACCAAGACAACTGAGAATAAAGAACAATGCAATATGAATATGAAATCTAGTGAAGTACCAGCACAACTTGTTGAAGCTCGTTCTGGAAGAGTCATCAAGAAACCGAAGAATGAGGACTACATCATGTATGGTTAATCATCTTAAACATGAGGGTGTATTTTGAGGTTAATTTAATTATTGGACACCAATTAACTCCACATATAAAAATAAATCAATTTTTATTTTTGACATTTGATGTTATCGCTGGTTTCGTAAAACAATATTGTAATTTTTGAAAATAAATTTTTAATTTTTTTGGAAGTTCTTTTGTTCATATTGTCGAAGTTTTTGACTTCTCTTGTCGAAGGAAAAAGGAGTAGTTTCATCTGAGTTTCTGAATTGCACAAGCGGAACACTGCGTGGTTCCATCTCCGATATCTTTGCTAATAAATTATTGCAATCCACTTTTATCAATCGTTCTTATTACACATTATTCAGAAGGATCTAAAATTTTCTTCAGGTAATTGACGTGGATATTTGTCTTAAAGGTCACCACTGTATCATCCATATAATCTGTGGATATCAGCGTATCCTGGTAAGCTTAATTAATATAATATATAAATTGCACGTAATTTAATAATATTATAGCTGGTTTATTAAATCTTGAGGATACAGAGCAGTTAGCAAGTGGACTTAAGGATTGTAGCTTAAAAGATAGTTCAGAGAAACTTAAGTGTTCCAAGACAGATGATCATTCCGCATATATGGATTTTCCGGGCCTGGCATCCCAGAGACCCCCTTATGGTAGTGACCAAAGGGCCTCTACACCAGTATTGTATTATTGTTCAAGAACCGGGATTCATTGAAGTCAGTATTAGGTATTAAATCAAATAGAACCATAAAGATAATTGTAAATTTAGGTCTAAATAGTAGCCATATGACTGAAAATTGTGTGTAATGTATGGCAGGGTAACTCAGTGGTTAGAGCACCAAATTCCAAAACAGACGTACTCAGGTTCGAGCTCTGTCCACAGCAGATTTTGGCTAGTACGTGATAAGTTCTCAATAAGAACGAAACTGGGACCCTGGATGAATTAAACATAAATTGAATGCGCGGGTGGTGGTAACAATTCTTTAAATCAAGGTTGCGAGATTGAAGTAAACACCTATCCCATTGTATTCAACCAATCGTTGAGCAATATAGCAAAATTACGGCCAGTCGCACGCACTGGCGCATTTCGACACTCCATGATCATCATCAGAGTTCGATGACAAACTGATATGCGAAGATCAAACCGCATTGAATATATATGGGGAGCAAAATTAGATATGCGGCTCTCACCTTTAATAATCTCGCATTAAGAACTGTAACCACCCGCGCAATCAATTAATGTTTAATTGTATTGTCTATATATATATATATATATATATATATATATATATATATATATATAAGAACAAAACAACGTACTCCATGGAATAACATTTATTAATAAATCTTATTTCTACCAGTAACTATAGCTATTGTTCTGGATTCGTTAGTATATGCGTTCATCCAATCCCACTGTACATTTGTCGTAACCAATCTCCTCTTCGTTATGCTAGCCTTTGTTTTGCGCAATTTAGACCACTTCTTTTGCGTAACGTCATTTTGTGTGTCATCGCTTTTATTGTAATTGCGTCCGTAATTTGTGTGTGTGTGTGTGTGTGTGTGTGTGGCGAAAGCTGCAAACAGTTTATTTTCATGACTGCATATAAATTGTGTGGACGACATTACCAGTCATGCACAATGTATGCAAGTCTATTAGAGGTGAGAGCCGCATATCTAAGTTTGCTTTCCATAAATATGCAATGCGGATTGGTCCTCGCTAGTCAGTTTGCCGTCGTACTCTGATGATGATCATGGAAGTTCGAAACGAGTCAGTGCGTGCGACTGGTATTAGTTTGACTTTGTTGTTCGACGACTGGTTAAATACAATGGGATTTGTGTATACTGGAGGATTTGCCATTTCTACACTATAGAATTTTTAGTTTATACTGACATGAGCTTGACCACAGTCGTATTTATTCTACGAGCCTCAACACTTCGCCTTGATCACATACCAGAGAAAAAATGCCGGTTTCCGGCCACAACGTGGTTTTATAGATCATATTTTTACTTTAAGGAAAGTATTTGAACAGCGACATTTATGCTGCCATCTTTTCGGATTTCGATGGTACGTTTGATTTAATTAATCACAACTTTCTATTCGATATTCTGTCGAATGTGGTATGTTCACTAAATTTATAAATATTATGCGAACCATGTACAAACACATCTAACCGCGTTATGGTCAACAATTTTTTTATCGGAAATGTTACTATTGACAGTAATTTCGTACATAATACAAACTTTTCTTATTTTTATTTCACTTTTTCACATGCCATTATGAACTACACGTTTTCACGATTCAATTCCTTCCTGGCTGTAGATTACTCGGCCTTTTCTTGTGTTGACGTTATTGTCTTATTATTCGGCAACCTAAACTGTCCTGTCTATCTTGAATATATTAATAGTCATTGTTCCGCCTTTCATCATGAAGTTCGGGCCGTTGTGATGTAAAATACTTCTACATGATAACCCGTAACCCGCTTCATCTCTCCGGCTTCAGAGTAAAAATCTAGAAAAAGCTCTCAACTACATAGGAAACAGTAAACATTTCTGAATTCCGCTATTTATGGCGAAACGAGTCTCGCCTTCTTTAAAGGTCGTACGTAAAATAACTGTGCTTGCAGATTTTTTATATGTTAATGAAGTTGATTATTTAAAATTGAAGTCTTGAGTTGCTTACATGCATTCGAAACATTGTTGGGTGAGCACATTCCTTCTAAGTCATCAGCCATTCTGATATTCGTATACGTGTCTATGGATCCACCAATAATTGCTCTCATTAGACAAGCGTATAAGACTATTAATGGTGTTGGCTCGGTCACGTTTTACTTATGCATTTAGTTCGCTTTCCAGTAACGAAGTCATCTCTGAGCCAGCTCTAAATTGGCGTAGGAAACAATATGGAAATATTTTGACATAGTGGAAAACTCAGGACTTCCACGGTCAAATAGTGTAGTACATGTCCAGTTCGTCTAACTGTATGTGATTCATGTGTGCATCATAGTTCTTCGTATTGGAACTGTGCGTTATAGTATCGAATCCTCCCTACTCGCGTTCGTATTGCAGATTTTTGTTAGATTATGTATAGGTGAGGTAATGATTGGTCTGCTAATTATAAATAATTATATATTGAGTTTAGTTACTGAGACAAATTCTATGATTAAAACTAGTGTTGAGTCAAATATATATAAATAGAATGGTTTTTGAACGAGGTTACCACATTTGCTTAAATCTGCTATTGTGATCATTGTACTGTGTTGCCTGAGGATGGTGCTGGAAAGTACGCACCGAAACGTCGCCAGTAAACAAAGATGTGATAGAACCGCATTTACAGTTGAACGAAGAACAAGTCAACCCGATCAAAGACAAAACAAAATTGGAAATTATGATCAATCGGATCTTTGTGTAACTGCCCGTGTACAGCTATTACCCGCGTAAGCAAAACGCGGCATTGGAATGATTGAAGCTAACACACCGCAAAATAATTTCAAAAAATTCAGGCCCAATTGCCCCGTATATACACATATCTTTAATTGGGCTTGAAGATGGAACGGGGATTTCTGCTCCGAAACGTAACCAGTAAGCAAAGATTTGATAGAACCGCATTTCCATTGGGACGAATACAAACTCTGCCCGATCGCAAAACGCGGCATTGGAAATTATGAAGCTGGCACTCCGCTATCAAATTTCAAAAAATATCATATTTTAGGTTGTCAGAGCTGAATGCGATGATTCGTCTGGTGTATGAGAATGGGTAATGTTAGCTGCAAGATTACCATATTGCCAAGGTTGCCCTGCTTTGGAGTTGACTTGGTCTAGATTTGTTCGTGTATAGGTCTAGCTGGTATCATTTCTAAGTATTTTCTTGGCAAATATTTCCATTTAGGCTAGATCTACCAGATCATAAATCGTTATTATTCGACAACGATTTTAAGTTTTTTTTTCATTATTGTTGTTATTATTATTAATATGCCATATCTTTAGTTTTCTCGTGATGGTGATAATGATTACGATGTTGTTAACGTTGATGATGGTAATAGAGATGCTGGTTATAACATGATTATAACAATGCTGTCTGTGGTGATTATGATGATGATAACGATTATGTTGATGATGGTGATGACGATGTTCATAATGGTGATAGTGATGGTAATGATAATGATTATCTACTTAGAAATAGCACCAGGCGTTGTTCAGTGCATTTGCTTCATTAAATCTGCTTCCATTTTTCGCGCTTTTTTTCTTTCTGACGTCTATCAATTACTTAATGTTCATTGAAACTAGGTGTGCACAAAACAAAGAGAATTATTATGCTAAGCATTGTTATTCAAATTGTTTGTCAAAGCTTAATGTTCAGTTTCTAACATGCAGTTTAGTTTTGATATCTTCATATTCTTCTGGTGTTGTCTAATTGAGCTATTAATATTGCTAGAGTCTGGCTATTTATACGCTTTAGAATTAAGTTTCTTTTGTCTAACTTATTAATTCTAGGCAAGCAGATTCGGTCACCGATATCGATTATTTGATTTGTGTTTGTTTTTCCTTATTTTTTAAGTCAATAAAATGTGTACTCTGTCGAGGTAATCGTTTGATTAATTTTAGAAGTTACTGCTCAATTAAAGTAAAGTTTGTCGATGAATTTGTTCTTCATTTACTAAACTAGAGTTTCTCAATTTGTTTAACAGGATTTGAAACGTTTAGTCGAGATTTGTTTGAACTATTGCAAATTTCAAAGCAAATATTATTTTAAACGCAGATATTTAACTTTTTCACTCTGTATATTACGTAAACAATCATTGATTGCGCAGGTGGTGACAACAATTATTTAAATCAAGTTTGCGAGCTTGAAATAATCACTGATTCGATTGTATCCAACCAATTAAACAACATAGAATACTACCGTCATTCACACTTTCTGTGATCATTGTCAAAACACGATGGCAAACTGACTTACGAGGATCAAAACGAAATTTATATGCAGGTTATGGGAAAGCACGTACGCGGCTTTTACCTCTAGTAGTCTCGAATAACTTAATCTTGAACGCAAGTTTCGGCTATATAATTTCCTCGCAGTCACAAATATTGCCCTTTTGCAACTTTAATTGTGTTTTACAATTTAAAAATCACTAATTGCGCAGTTGGAGACGAGTTAATTTTATCAAGTTTGTGAGTTTCAAAGAAACACCAAATCCGCTGAATCTGTTGCTATGATGCTTATTTCAAGCTCGCAAATTTTATTTAATGAATTGTTGTCAGCACCCGTGCAATCAATGAATGTTTAATTGTATAACTTAGGTAAATATGTCAAAGTTGACTGCGGGGAACTCGTGCAGCAGATATTTCCAGTCAAGCATAATTTATTAGCATGTCTATTACGGTTTAATCCTCGTCATATAGCTTGCCGTTGTTCTCTGATGATGATCGTGGAAGGTCGAAACGCATCAGTTCATGTGACAGATAGTATCTTTGCTATTCTGTACGACTAGTCAGTTACAAGGGGTTTGGTGTTTATTTCAAACTCACAAACTTAATTTACGGAATTGTCAATGGTAGCTGTTGTGTCATCGCCCGACGTAAGCTTTGTGTGCTTGCCTGTACCATTTTTCGTATTTGTTATTTTTACTTTAAATTTCATTTGTGTTCTCTGTTGCTAGGTGTGCAGATCATTATTCACATTTTAAATCGTTTGACAATTTTTCGTTTCGTGCGTCTTCGTGTATGTCATTTACCATTCTTTTCATGTATTTAATAATTAAAATTTAGTTTTCCTACCCCCTTATATTTATATTTTGAGACTTTAATATGAATAGAAATTGAAGTCACTTATATTTCTGAATACTTTGTGGTTTTCCCACTAAGGCGCAATCTTGGTCTCCAAATGATTATTGGATTTTTTATTGAAACTCGTCGTTTATAATCGATTATTTTTCTAAAGTGATATATATGGTTAGTAACTGTGGAGTAATATAGTAAACATTTTAATATGATTTATGGTCAGGTTAAAACGTCTATTGAAATATATTAACTAGTCTGTACTATGTAAAGATAACTCTTTTATAAAGAAAGTTCAAAGTTCCATAAACGATTTATTATCGAAAAATATTTTCTATAAACCAGACACTCTCCGAGAACTATCCTGGCGTGGAATTCCGTCCGAAGTTCGTCCTACTGTGTGGAAATTATTATCTGTGAGTATTTTTTTACTACTGTGTCTTTAAGTTGGTTCGAAACAGAACGCAAATTATCTTATTCCAAAAAGATATTTTAATTTTTGTGAATCTTAATTGAGCTACATTTATTAATCATCCGCACATTGTTAATCTACCAGTTTCACTTAAAGTATGATAAGCGATGATGCGTAGAAAAAGTTTTGAAAGATAAAAATGTGTGTACTATAATTTATTCGATTATTTGAATTTCAGTGTGTCCATGTGTAATAATGTGTGTGTTTGTTTGTTTGTGTGGAGGGGAGTGAAAACTTGGATATTTAATTAGAGATTATTTATATATATATATATATATATATATATATATATATATATATATATATATATATATATATATAGTTTTGTACGCAGTTGTTTTTGTGCCCCCTTTGTGTCTACCACAATTTTGTTATATGTGTTGTTTATAGTTTACGTAGGTGAAATTGACTAATGGTAATAATTTCTCTTTACTTGATCTGTATAAGTATACTAAAGATAACGCTCTACTTGACTGAGTAATTGTTAGCATGCCAATTGCATGTCTGCTTTGACCAACTTATATCATGTTTTCTTTTGTATAACTTCCAATTTTAAGTGCTTGGCTATTCAGAGTCACTACATTGTCTACATCTTGCCTTATTTTCCCACTTTCGTTCCGATGCAAAGTCCTCAGCATTTTATGATACCACTGCTAATACGTATCATGTTGTTAGCCTTCCTCGTGGTTGTATTTCACTAATGTCATATTTTTATCTTTGTTTGCAAATGTTATATGGGCGGAATTTCTGTATAATCGGATCCTGTCCTTATTGTTTCATAGCAAGTACCTCACATGTCCTACGTTTTTGGATCTTTCTTTGTAATGTTTTGGGCTGTATTAATTATGTGATCTGTTCTAGCTGACTGTCAGCCGTTGCTAATTAGCTTCTGGTATAATTGTTGCTAAAGGTGACTGATAAAATCTTTTATATCTTTACAATATAGCTACTATTACAGCTGCATTAAAACTTGCAAACCTGCTATTTAAATTTAAATACTGTTTGTTGCGAAGAGCTAATATATATGCAAGTATGTATTAGGTGTTGCGAACCTAGTAACAAATTTTAGTTCAGTTGTGACCAGAAGGATAAACCAAAGGCAGCATGAACGGAAAGTATAATCTCATGCACATTCGTTTCGTGCTTACTGGCGACTCATCAGTAGGAGCCGGTATTACGCCCTTAACCACTATATATTTGGTAGAAGAATGTGGAATAATAGGACGGTACAACTTCCTAGACGAATGTGTAAACCTGTAATAGTGAAGCTAACATAATCTAAAGTCAACGACAATACGACTTCTATGCTAACTCACACTATATGATATATATACCGAGTCTGTAAAGGATACTAACACTATGGCTATTGTGTTAGTAACTGATACCTTTTTTGAAATCGATGAGTACCGGATACTAACACTATGGTTTCGGAGTCGGTACATGATACCAACCTGATGGATATAAATTTATGCTATTACAGGTTTACACATTCGTCTAGGAGATTGTACCGTCCTATTATTCCACATTCTTCTACCAAATATATAGTGGTTAAAGCGCGTAATACCGGCCCTACTGATGAGTCGCCAGTAAGCACGAAACGAATGTGCATGAGATTATACTTTCCGTTCATGCTGCCTTGGTTTATCCTTCTGGTCACAACTGAACTAATTTGTTACTAGGTTCGCAAAACCTAATACATACTTGCATATATATTAGTTCTTCGCAACAAACAGTATTTAACTGTAATATATTGAATTGAATGATGTCATGCTTACCACGAAATGTGATAACTGATATCGATGAAGGCCAGAGTGTATGGTTTAACTGGAGTAACAGGTGTTCGGAAATTGTTGAAATTCTCAATTTGGGTTAACTATAGCATAAATTTATATCCATCAGTTTGGTATCATGTACCGACTCGGAAACCATAGTGTTAGTATCCGGTACTCATCGATTTCAAAAAAGGTATCAGTTACTAACACAATGGCCATAGTGTTAGTATCCTTTACAGACTCGGTATATATATTATATAGTGTGAATTAGCATTGAAGTCGTATTTTCGTTGACTTGAACATTTTTCTACCAAATATATAGTGGTTAAAGGGCGTAATACCGGCTCCTACTGATGTGTCGCCAGTAAGCACGAAACGAATGTGAATGAGATTATACTTTCTGTTCATGCTGCCTTTGGTTTATCCTTCTGGTCACAACTGAACTAATTTGTTACTAGGTTCGCAAAACCTAATACATAACTGCTATTTAAATGATGGTTTCCGCTGATACATAAGATCCATTATTATTGCCCGTTTTTTAAATTTCTAAATAAACTTTTCTTATTTTCTTATGATTTTTGTACTTCAAGTTCCCTTGATATAGCATATTGTAGTAAAATATAGTATTCTCATTGTCTGCAATAATTAGCTATCCGGGCTTCATATTTACATACATTTTAACGTTATTGATGTCAATTTTTCTGTAGCACTGCTTCCCATTTATTTAAAGCCTATCTTAATTTTATGTTCCGGCAAAGTAATTAACAAGGAATTCTTTCTCTTTCTGCCTCTCTCTCTCTCTCGTAAATTGCAGTAACAGGTGGTCTATATTCACTTACATGCTTTTTCACTCCTTATGGTTATATGGCAGTGAAACATTAGTCACTTTTGACTTTTGTATGGCTGGGCATGATGATGACGATGATAATGATGTTCCGGCAAGATATTCCTTATGGTTCTCTTGTATGTCTTCTGTGAAGAACTATTAATATGTTTATTATAATCAAGGTTGCGGTCTTGATATAAACACCTGACCCATTAATTACTTACATATGTCAGTATAAACTAAGAATTGTATAGTGTGGAAAAGACAATTCCTCCAGCAGACCGGTTTTGTCCTTATTGGGAACTCATCATGTACTGGCCAGAATTTGCCGCGGACAGGACTCGAACCTGGGCACGTCTGTTTCGGAATCTGGTGCTCTAACTACTGAGCCATCCTGCCCGTCAGTGGTTAGAGCACCAGATTCCGAAGCAGACGTGCCCAGGTTCGAGTCCTGTCCGCGGCAAATTCTGGCCAGTACATAATGAGTTCCCAATAAGGACGAAACCGGTCTACTGGATGAATTGCCTTTTCTACACTATACAATTCTTAGTTTATACTGACATATATAAGTAATTAATGGGTCAGGTGTTTATATCAAGACCGCAACCTTGATTATAATAATTGTTATCACCACCCGCGCAAACAATGTTCGTTTAATTATATTAATATGTTTGTTGACTCATGTAGGTTGTTTTAAGGGCCTAGCAAAGCACCCGCCATCCTCTCAAATTAGTTGTATGTAAAAGTTAAGTTCAGTTGACATCGTCATCCTTATCGCCGATTGCCTGTAAGCTTGAGTGCAGCCTTAATGGTATCTCCAGTGAAAGGTTAAAATATGTATGAAAAACTTAGGGCAATATCTGAGTTACCTGCTATAAATTAACAATCAATATCCAAAACTTTCACTCAGTTGAACTAATCCAAGATTTAAATAACGGACATTAAAAGTTTGGCAGCTTTGAATTATGCATTGACATTTTCATCAGAATCAGGATTAACACCATGAACAAGGCCAATAATTATATTATTATCAAGTGTCACACTCATGTTAGAAAATGTATGCATGAGAACAATAAAAAACAGTAGAACACGATATTCAGGCAATTTTGTTGTTTATAACTAAACAAGCCCTTGCCAATCACAGTTATCAAATGGAAAACAAAGTATCGGTGGATAATAGCAGATAGGTATCTAATGACTCATAGTTCCGGAAGAGCGTTATCTTTATCTGCGTACACATATCCCAGAATGGCAATTCTATTATAATCTGCAGTAGTTTTTGCCAGGTGCAATACGCAATGCATAATTATGTTAGCTGCGTGCAACACATTTTGAGAAAAGTATAGTAGGTTACAAGACTGAAAACGTAAGGACTTGGGGGAAACAAGCTTATATTTGCAAAAACGGACCAAACAACATTTAAATAATTATAAAAGTGGTAGAAGAATACTCAAAGGCAGCATTTCAGTACATTCGCCTTCTTCAAATACTATTTAAATCAGGTCACAAAATTTTCTAGTTCAATTTTCCACATAATGTTTTTTATGTACACAAAATTATCCTTAAACACGTTAGCATTTCTATAATTCAATGTGTCAAAGTAATTCCTCTACACATCCACGCTTATCACACGTAATATGAATTCGTACAACAATAAGATTTTTACTTTTCTATTATTAACGGTAGTTTAAATCAATAAGCGTATATACAAACCAAAGAGGATATTATTTGTGATATATATATATATTAGTATAAAATAAACTTAACAAAAAAATGAAGAAAAAAAATCTATCTAATATACCGTCATCGTTCTTATTGAGTCCTTAATCATTAACATATTTGCTATAACCGTTGTAGAACAATGGAGCGTTTGGTTCAATCACGGAGCAGCGCATACAATAAAGATACCATTTAACGGATTTGTAAATTGTTAATTCTTCCATAAATGTGATTCTCGTTGCTAATTATTTCACCATAGATTTTAAATTAGCCATTTCTCATCTGTCCTTCACCTCAGCCGAACTGTACTAGTGTGATCTCCGTGGAAGCGGAATTGCTTTGAGTACTTCACAATCATTTCATTTTCGTATAGCAAGCTGGAGAGGCCAAAACAGGTAGATTGCAGCTATTCTAGTTTTAAAAGACATTATTTGACTCTCGTTTACCTACGCTCTGTTCATCGTAGGCAACCTGATCCACGGTATCGTAAATCTGTCTGCTCTGGTCTTTAACAGTGTTCAGATATCCAAATGATTGCTTAAGTTTGCGACGCCAATCTAAATCAAAACGGCGCGTGGAACGGAGCCCTAGGAAAAGTACTCTGGCTGAAAATAATTAAAATATTTTCTTCGCACTCTTCATTCTTTAATTCAGTTTTATCCTGTACGTTGTGAACTGAATATTTCAAAATTACGAACAGCATCATTCTGCGAGGCATATCAATATTAACTAGGCATAATTTACAGTGACGTAATCGTACAAAAATTTGCCATATTAACGCAAACTGAGGATGGTTGCCTCTGTCCAGAATTCAAGGGAGTACCAAGAGTGTATACATGGATCTGACTTGTGCATCCAAACATTCGTGCATAACAACGAATACAACTGCGCAACAAGCTTAGAAAATATGCCAAACAATCTGCTCAACTTTCTGTCAATTCAACAGATTTCGCACCAAACATTTTCTGATGGGCTATGAATAAATGAAAAACACCTGATAAAACCTGATAATTTTTTATTTTTCTGTCAACACTAAAATTATGCAATGCTGCAAAAGTGAGAGGAGATAGCAACCTGGGCCGTAAACTAGGTTAGGATTTTGCTAGCAAACATGATGCGAAAATTATTACACTAGGGATTTACGATTATATTGAGTAAGGCGTCGTCATTTATGTTGTCGATACAGTATTTTCTGCGTAGTATCGATCAATGCATATTAAGCCACGCCATTTCGTTTCATCATCCTATAACCGACTCTTCATCGTAGTGTAACTTATGCACTGTAGGCTCATTTGCCTCTAACTTTGGTACACTTATCCCAATACGCCTAGAACGACTGTCCCAGTTCACATAAAGAAGACAATACAAATAAGTAACGCCTGGAATAATAGGATTTAGGAACGACAATTTAAATCCTTGCTTGTTTATTTAGCATTGGTCCGAGAAAGTTAAAAGTTAGCGAAACTATAAATGATAGTAACAACGAATTAATAACCGAAAAAATCAAGTCGTCTTGACAGGTGGGCTGAACACTTTAGAGATCAATTTTCTTGGCCACCCGCGTCAGTTCCGCTTCCCGAAAGCATGTCTGCATCAACAGTGTGGAATGTTAGTCCCGAAGAACCATCTGAGTTAGAAGTACGCGATGCAATCCTATCTCTTAAGCGCCGCAAAGCCGCAGGCCCCGATGATCTGTACTTCGGGATTGTTTAAGGATGGTGGCGATATAATTTCAGGAGCGTTGACCAAACTTTTTCATACTATATGGAATGAGGAAACCGTACCACTTGACTGGAATGAGTCGACCATCATTCCCATCTTCAAAAAAGGCAATCGTAATTCGTGCGATAACCATCGTGGTATAAGTTTGACTCCGGTCGTATCAAGGTTATTTGCTTCGATTATCCTACGTCGTCCTAGCGCTTCACGTGAATCACATAAAAGAGAAGAACAGGCCGGATTCCGCGCAGGACGAGGTTGTATAGATAATATTTTTACATTAAGGCAAGTTCTCGAACAGAGACATTTATATCACCGTCCCACAATAGTCGTCTTTCTAGACTTCAAGGGTGCATTTGATTCGGTGGATCACAATGTTTTATTCCATATCTTGTCGAAAAGCCACAAAATTTGTTAATATTATACGAACTCTCTACACAAATACTTCTGGTCGCGTTAAGGTCTACAACGAATTAACGCATAACTTTACAACCAGCAGCGGTGTTCGTCAAGGTTGTCCACTTTCCCAATTTTTGCTTAATTTTGTAATCGATGCTATTATGAACAACACTCCCACACATTCAGGACGCTGGAGTTGAAGTTCTCCCGGGAGATAAACTAGTCGATCTTGACTATGCGTACGATATCGTACTATTACTCGACAATCAGCATGCTGGCCAGACCACCTTAAATAGATTGACAGACGTTGTTCCGTCTTTCGATATGAAATTCGCACCCGCTAAATGTAAGATACTGTTACAGGATCACCCACCACTCACTCCAACGTTGCGACTGCAGAATGAAGATATTGACATAGTCGACAGGTTTACATATCTTGGGAGCTCTATCAATAACGTAGATAATATGTCGGACGAGGTGAGAATACGGATCGCGAAAGCTAGAGTAGCTTTCTCGATCCTTCGTCATTTATGGAGAAGCGCCAATATTTCACTTTGCCTAAAGATCGTGTTTACAATGCATCTGTACGCGCAGTCTTACTATACGCTAGTGAAACTTGGCCTCTTAGAGTTGATGATTTGAGAGGCTTACAGGCATTCGATCATCGTTGTTTGAGAAGTATAGCACATGTTGGTTACCAACAACGAATAACTAATGTTGACATCCGTAGACGTATTTTTGGATCTGAGAATAAGTGCTCGTCGTTAGAAAAACAAATAAGGCTCCATCATCTTCGTTCGCTCGGTCACGTTTTGCGTATGCCCTCATTTCGATTGCCCAATAGAGCTCTGTTCTCTCACCCAGCACCAAATTGGCGTAAGAAACAAGGTGGGCAGATTTTGACATGGCAGAAACAATTAAAATCACTTACATCAAAATTGGGTAGTATATGTTCTGAATCACAGTAACAAGCACAGCAAACGGGCAGAGTGAGTCGAAAAATCAGAAGAAAGAGTTGCCTAAAATATTAGGCTCTATTCATCATATAATGCAGATATACATGCTAAAAGACAAAGCAAAACATGTTAGTATACGAACGGTGTGAATATGAATGTGTGTACAAATAAACAATCATATCATTCTCCTCCACTGCGATTTGTAGCGTATCGTCAGAGTCGGAACAAGAATGTTATAGTAACAATTCAAAGAGGATTGAGAAAACATAGTATTTAAACATTTCCACTTCGTAAGTTATAAGGATGAACACGTTGTTGTTGATTGATAAGGTTTTCGAGATTCTCTGATTGGTCACGAGCATTTGAGTTATCCGTAGATTCACCATTTGCCTTAACATTATCATTATCGGTATCGTCATTATAGGAGGTTTGCTCATCAGCAACAACCGGTTCATTTTCACGGAGTCCCATATTAGTTCCAGCTTCATTCATCAGTGCGTCGGAGCCTTTCGGGGTTAATTGACGGATAGATACTGTATCTTCTCTTCCATCAGGAAAACGAACATGCGCATAGTTAGGATTGCAATGAATTAGTTCAACTTCTTCCACAGAGGGGTCATATTTAGAAACTCTAGCATTCTTCTTGAGTAAAACTTTGCCAGGAACAGTAAGCCAGGTTGGGAGTGTGGTACCAAAAGTCGACCTTCTATTGTGTCGAAAAAGACGCTCGTGAGGGGTTTCGTTGGTAGATGTGCACAATAATGAACGGATTGAATGTAATGCGTCCAGCAGCACGCATTCCCAGTTTTCAACTGAAAGCCTTTTTGATCTGAGAGCGAGAAGGATCGATTTCCATAAGGTACCATTCATTCTTTCTACCTGTCCATTTCCTTTGGGATTATAAGGAGTCGTTCTACTCGAAGCTATACCTTTTTCCCGAAGAAAATTTTGTACCTCGGTCGACATGAAAGAAGAACCTCTGTCTGAGTGAATGTACGAAGGCATCCCAAACATTGCGAATATTTGACACAGGTGAAGTATGACGGTGTGACTGCTAAGGTCAGGACAAGCAAATGCAAAGGGAAATCGAGAATATTCATCGATGACCGTCAGTAGATAACGATTACGAGTTGATGAAGGAAGAGGTCCTTTAAAATCCATAGATAACCGCTCAAACGGTTGGGTAGCTTTGATTAATTGGCCTTGAATTGCCGAAGGAAATCTGGGCTTGATTTCAGAGCACACTTCACAACTCAAGGTCATTTTTCGAATTTCATCAATAGAATATGGTAAATTACGAGATTTCACAAAGTGGAGCATACGAGAAATTCCAGGATGACAAAGAGAATCATGTATTTGTTTTAAATCCAGTCC
>JAQBSW010007451.1:0-40764 GCA_029291075.1 Eudiplozoon nipponicum | reverse complement strand
TTCAGTTGTGACCAGAAGGATAAACCAAAGGCAGCATGAACGGAAAGTATAATCCGTTAATGCACTTGCTGGTTTAACCTTCTGGTCGCAACAGTAATATTTGTTACTAGGTTTACAAACTTCTTCCATACTTGTCCAAGTACTGTTTGGAATTTCGACGCAGACAGGGCTCGGACCTTGGCAATTATAATTCGAAATAAATGTAATTCATCAATCACACCGGTTTCGTCACACTTATACATTCTGGTAAAGAACGCATTCGATTATGTACGGAAGAGGTCATCGTACCTGCATAATCTGTTTCGAAATAAACAGTATTTAACTGTAATATAGTGAATTGAATGATGTCATGCTTACCGCGAAATGTGATAACTGATATCGATGAAGGCCAGAGTGTATGGTTTAACTGGAGTAACAGGTGTTCGGAAATTGTTGTAATTCTCAATTTGGGTGAACTTTAGCATAAATTTATATCCATCAGGTTGGTATCATGTACCGACTCGGAAACCATAGTGTTAGTATCCAGTACTCATCGATTTCAAAAAAGGTATCAGTTACTAACACGATTGCCATAGTGTTAGTATCCTTTACAGACTCGGTATATATATTATATAGTGTGAGTTAGCATTGAAGTCGTATTGTCGTTGACTTCAGATTATGTTAGCTTCACTATTACAGGTTTACACATTCGTCTAGGAGATTGTACCGTCCTATTATTCCACATTCTTCTACCAAATATATAGTGGTTAAAGGGCGTAATACCGGCTCCTACTGATGAGTCGCCAGTAAGCACGAAACGAATGTGCATGAGATTATACTTTCCGTTCATGCTGCCTTTGGTTTATCCTTCTGGTCACAACTGAACTAATTTGTTACTAGGTTCGCAAAACCTAATACATACTTGCATATATATTAGTTCTTCGCAACAAACAGTATTTAACTGTAATATATTGAATTGAATGATGTCATGCTTACCGCGAAATGTGATAACTGATATCGATGAAGGCCAGAGTGTATGGTTTAACTGGAGTAACAGGTGTTCGGAAATTGTTGTAATTCTCAATTTGGGTGAACTTTAGCATAAATTTATATCCATCAGGTTGGTATCATGTACCGACTCGGAAACCATAGTGTTAGTATCCGGTACTCATCGATTTCAAAAAAGGTATCAGTTACTAACACAATAGCCATAGTGTTAGTATCCTTTACAGACTCGGTATATATATTATATAGTGTGAGTTAGCATTGAAGTCGTATTGTCGTTGACTTCAGATTATGTTAGCTTCACTATTACAGGTTTACACATTCGTCTAGGAGATTGTACCGTCCTATTATTCCACATTCTTCTACCAAATATATAGTGGTTAAAGGGCGTAATACCGGCTCCTACTGATGAGTCGCCAGTAAGCACGAAACGAATGTGCATGAGATTATACTTTCCGTTCATGCTGCCTTTGGTTTATCCTTCTGGTCACAACTGAACTAATTAAATCACGTGTTTTAAATTTATGTTTGGGAATAAATAATTGACTAAACGAACATTGGTTGCGCGGGTGGTGATAACAATTATTATAATCAAGGTTGCGGTCTTGATATAAACACCTGACCCATTAATTACTTACATATGTCAGTATAAACTAAGAATTGTGTAGTGTAGAAAAGGCAATTCATCCAGTAGACCGGTTTCGCTCTTATTGGGAACACATGTGTTGGCTGTTTTGTAAAATGATTATCATAAAATCATTGTGGTTAATAATGAGAAATTTATAAAATATTGCTCAATTATTAATAAATTTAGCAAGACAGGATCATTCTCGAGGTCAATTTTCAAAAAATTGAGCATCAGATAATTCTGCAATATCAAAACGCTAGAGTTTTGTATCGTATCATGCATTGGTGCAGTTCTCATACAAATATGGACTAGTTTTTAAAAATCAAGTTCGTGGCCTTGATTTTAAGAATTTTTACCATTTCCCGCACAATCATTGGTTTTTTAAATGTGGAATAGAGCAGTATTCAAGCCAACTTAATATAGAGCCTGTCGCAATACGATTTCTATGCCAAATTTATAAAAATTGACCATATAGTGTATCAAACATTATAGGCGAGTTGAGTTCGGGCGAAAAGGAAATGGCCTCTTTATTGGAAATACAAATGCATAATATGGCTAGACTAAATTCATACGTGACCAACATAATATTTTGTGTGTTGCTAACCTAAAATATGCTTCATCACAATATTTTTGGACATCGTTCAAATGTCACCAACATTTGAAGTAACAACCATATTAATCAATAGCGGTTCCCGCGATGCTTTATAATTTAACTTTGAGCAAAATTTTGTATCATATTTTTGTGGTATTCATGAAATCATTCAATGAAAAATATGAGTTATGTATTTCTATATTTGGGGATTTTCTAAATAAACAATTGTGCGTTCGATGTGGTGGACCTACCTATAAGTTAGTTGTACGCCTTTATAGATATGGTAGATATTATATTGGTAAGTCGCATATCTAAAGGTTTCATTTGAATTTAACTCTATTACTGCATAAATACACACTCGTATAGAAGATGGAATTGTCAACATGTCCAAAATTTCTAGACCAAATATATGGTACGTTTCAGGCGTAGTAACGGATCCTAGTGATGAGTCATAATTAGGCATGAAATGCGAGTGGGCATGAGATTATACCTAATATTCCGGCTGAATTTGGCGTATAATTATTTTACTATTTAAAGTTACATTCAATCATGTATAATACGCGCATTGTATAATAAAATATGTAATAGCTTTCTGTCATCGAGTAAATATGTTATTTATAAGAAATTTTAATCTGCGTATTTAATTGGATTTACGAATTATATGGACAGACCCATTCAACCCATTGAGAAGAAAAGGAAAATTTTAAAATGCACGTAGACACTTGTATCAGCATTTACTTACAAGTTTGTTTGAGCAGATCTGACCGTTTAACAGACGCATGTGACCAACAGAACCACTGCTAGCCGTGCCAAACAGACCATTAAGTCCAGTTAGCAGATCACCAGTTCCAGAGGAAATGCCGTTTGTCCCACCGGTATTGCTTCCATTGCCGTACTTACTTACGTTGCTGTTGACGTCTACACCACTACTGTTGATGGCTTCAATCACAAGAAAATGTAAACACGGCAATGGTTAAAAATACACATGCTTTACGATACGCATATTTCGCATATATTGCTGATATATTTTAAACGTTGTGTAATTTACCGAATACAATACAGAAAAAAGGCCACAGATTTTCCTTAACGGGCACTTAATACATTGCAACCAGCCTGTTAATTAGTATCACGCTCATGGTGATTTGGGAAAGTAGACTAATAGAGTACACATTGTTCAATTAAAAACACATCTTACACTAAATATATGCTCAAATATTTGGCTGCGTGAATGCAATTTATTTTTTTCGTATTATTAAAATTTGCACATATGCAAACCACCGTATTTAACTATATTTGGGCACTTTTATAACTATTTCATTTAAACAATCATGTTGAATTATAATGATGTAGATTATACGAATTGTTTTCTACGTTCCCTTTGCTGAGATCGACGACAAGGCATTCATGACGAATACCTGTAGACATGGTTTTCTGCATGTTTAGAGTACTTTTGTCATATGATCAGCGCGGTTCTGATCAGTCTTACTATCGTACTTGTTGAATTTTTGAGCCTCTATTATCAACTTTTATTTAGCCGAATATTTCTAAGTTTATAATCATATAATTGATCACACAGTTTGGAATAATCCTGAAGACAAATATATAGCGGTGTTCCTAATCGTGTTGTTGTGAAACGAGTCTACACGTTTTGTCGACGATTACGAGATACGCACATTAGCTGTTATAATAATATGTCATTAATAATTACAACGCTTACATTATGACGTTATATAATATAAAATTAAATTACCTGTATTTGTTAATATTAACAGCACTCATCTCTGTTGATTTATTAAATACAGTATAAATATCACCAGTCGCATCCACTTAAAGGATTTATTATAACTAAAGGATTAAAATTCGATGAAATAAAATAAATAGTTGAAATGCGTTATTTGACCACTTCTTTACAATTAAAGACTTTTTACATATCTCTAATATCGAGATAAATTCACAAAATGAATAAAGATAAACAGAAATGCTTGTGAGTCTTTAACCTATTAGATGTATTTAATCCTGAGAACATTTCTTGTGGCTCATAATTCCGCATGACATTCCAAGTTGTAACAACTATTGTCTGATTTTGACGCATTTTGTTATTAAAATTTGAAATGAGTACGGAATATAGTTATCAAATTTGTCTCTCTAATGAAATCATAAAGCATCTGTAGAAATGGTAACGGAATAAACGATTAAATGAAAAATGAGGTCAGGGGCATTTAAATCGTTCTGGAATCAATAATTATTTGGATCAATTCAACCCTCTAAAATTGAAATTCGTCTATCTCAGAGAATAGGCATCTTCAAGGCACAGCACAGATAAATTCACTATAAAATGTAAACGTTTTAGACTGCTTAGAACGTTTAAAAATAGCACAAACAGCATCAGCAACATTGAAATAATAATGAAATTAATAATAATAATAATAATAATAATAATAATAATAGTAATAATAATAATAATATTAATAATGAACAATAAAAATTACTATTTTTAGTTTGCACCATAGGTTGGTCAAGACAACTGAGTGAATATTGTCACCATTTAAAGAGTTTTAATACTAAGAAATCGTCATTTAAAAGACAAAATATTTATCAAAAATAATTAAGGCCTTGCATATTTGCAAACGTAAAACAACTATGAATAAGACACTTTTCTTCCGCAAAAAAATATCATCAAATTTTGTAGAAATGATCTTAGCTAATTGAACTGTTGATGCATAAATAAAAAGAAGGAAATTGATAGAGGGAGTATAAAGGTGAACTTACTTGCAGCATAAAATAACTATAAACAACAACTTTGTAAATTATTGAGAGAAACACATTCTGTACTCAAAACAGTAAAATACACATTGTAATATATCGGCCTACACAAATAATTTACATCGATCGTGAAATTGACACTGAAATTATTTACCAAAATATATTAATGAATGCCAGAACCCTGTCTAGTTGAGAAATTGCATTTTTTATTTGATGTGATGTTTCCATTACACCGAAGAAAAATAGATAATAAAATCCGGCCATTATACGCCAATTAAATTTCACTTAACCGGACGGCGTGGTATCTTTATAATAACAGACCGGAGGTTACTTATTCGGACGTGAAGACGAAAGCGATAACCAAAATTATTAACCTAAATTAATGATTGACTATGACGTATTATTTCGTATAAAGATCAACATTCTATGCCACGCGTGGGTTTGGCATCAAAGTACGCTTGTTTCAAGTATCCGAAAAAAATATGGACGAACCAGTGTAGATGATGTAGGGCATTTGTAATCTTTTGACAGTGAAGTATATAGTCACAACATATTTGAAATTTATTAAGTGAATTTAGTTATGGAGATGGAGTATTGCTTCTAACACTTGGGAGGTATATACGGGTTAGTTATTTAATGGTTAAAATTACGTAACTTTGCAGAGTTCGTGCTAGCTTTTGAGGAGCCGTTAATTGGGCTACTGAGAAAAATTTGCCGATTTGTTTCGACTCCGTCTATTTTTTTCTAGCAACGGCGACAATCGATGGTTAGATACTCACCCGAACAATCTTGCGTAGGCGGTACATGACCTGAATTTGGTATCATCTGCTGTTGAGAATGTGATGTATCGTCCGAGTTGGCTGTATTAACCTGATTACCCAGCGGTGCCGTCCCATTAGACACAATATGCCTGCCACCAATGCCATGATTTGGTGGATAACAACACATTGGTCCATTGTGGTGGTGACAGTTGGCACAGCCGAAATTACTGTTGTTGTAACAATAGCCATGAGCCATACCGTTGGCAATGTTGTTGTTTAAGTTATTGGTGTAAAGGTGGGCATTGTCAGCCGTGTCGGGACACGCCGTCGGACAACAGCCGGTCTCCTTTTCACCGCCGCTTCTCCTCTGTCCTGCGAAATGCTTTTTGTGGCCGTAACCATTGCAACAGAAAATAGATCGACCATTACTGTGAGATCGATGATATTCAACGAGCGTGACAACAGTAACAATAGCCTAAATCAGAGAATAGATGAGGCAGCACAGAAACACAAACACGTAAGAACAAATCACGTGAAAAGGGAACGAAATAATTGTAACGTGGCATGGGTTTACATGACTAAAATTAACGTGTTCAGATGACACCAATTTGAAAAACACAACTTATTAAGCAAAAATTTTCATTTATTTGCATACCCGGTATACGAAACAATTAGTAAGAATACGCATATCCATTCAGTGTGAAACATTTCTTTTGCTCAGAGAAGTTAATGGATGGTTTATTATAAATTAGTACACCAGTTGAATGGTCAGAGCAAAAAAAGCAGGCTTCTCTGTTTTCGTATACCGGTAGATTGCTCTTTTCCAAGAAATTAATTATTTAACAATTGTATTGTTTTGGATTACGAGCTTCAATAAAATGCTTAATTCCATTTCGAAAATCATTGCCAAGAAATGACATTGCTGAATGCAAACAATATTTCTGTAGAAATTTTTTACAGTTATCAACAAATGAAAAAATTAACTTTCGTTGAAAGAAACCGAAAATTGAAATTTGAAGAGATAGTCAAATATAGGAGGGCAATTATTTGCACGGATTTTGCGTCACGTCGAATTTAGGCAGACCGTTCACGTTTACTTTTTTTGCCAACATAGTTCAGTTTTCAGTTAGTTGATTCGCAACGCTTAAGATGCTATCAAATTATTATCTATAAACTAGACCAAGATTTCGAATTTAACTTACGGGACATTTGACAAAGACTGCTATTGAGGCTGAAAGCAATGACACGACATATCGCTTCGAAACTCGCTTCCATTTATTATTAAACAAACTAAAAACACTTTTGCAAATTTAAAAAAATTACCAGTGCAAGTAAAAATATGAACTGACCAGATGATGCTGGAATCTGGGTTAATTCTTAAAAGGCATCACATTTTGTGGTTTTAAATTCTTCACGGGTGATTCTAAGTTTAAATGAATCCCCATTTTTATCAGATAAATTATGTAACTGTTTAATGGCATGGCGAATTAAATAAATAAATGCAATAATGAATAAATTTTGCAATTATTACCAAGTCGAATAATACTTATTCTGACTTCAGGAAGATAGACCAAACATATATTTTTACATCAAAACTTGAACCACGTAGTTTTGCCATATATTTGGTGTTAATTTAAGGCCATTATATAATAAATATTGCATTGATGCTAGTTATCCTCAATAAAGTATATATAAATTTTATATATTTCATTGTATGAAGTAAATGGTTATAAAAAATTTGGGTAGCTGAAGTGGATCGAGGCCAGAGTTAATAGTTTTGTTAAAGTAGCAGGTGCTCATATAGGCTGTTGTTACGAATTTCATTGGAATGGAGCTTAACAAAAAATCATGGTTGGAGCGTTTCACACGCCTATTTAATTGCAATCCATACTGTATCATCAGTAGTTTCTGAACTGTCTTTGAAAGATTGAAACGGTTTGAATTTCTGTTTATCATTAAGATCATCCGTCATTTGAAGTGTATATTCGTTGGTATTTAAAAGAATAAAATCCGAGCCTTTGTTTAAATTGTAAATCTTATTCCGTCCATTTGCCTCATTTACCTAGGTCATTCTATGAGCTCCCTCTCTACAAAATTGATTCATTTGTGTCGCATTTTCAAAGGCTCTTATACAAAGTTAAGTTAAGCTATTAGTAGAGAACAAGATCCCATTTCTTGTATAAATCATATTGTAACAACGTCATATAAACTCCTCATTGCTGCCTTTGTTCTTATCCCAACTGTTTTATTTTTGTCGTTTGGCATTATAGAGAATTATTTCCTGGTGATATGAATTCTTTCTGTTGTTCTAATAGGGTCAAATTCGTATAGTTGAGCTATCTGTTTATGCAATAGAGACTTCCTCACTATCAAACCATCATTTCTGTAGTGTCATATTTTCTCTATCGACGACATTCATAACGATGCGATTGTCCGTACCCATGAATGCTAAAGTCAAGGATATATAAAATCTAGTAATACGAGGTGCCACTGCTGTGATCTGGTTATCCACATTGTCAAAGTTTATTAATTGCATACGTCAAACCTGGGCGACGCAGTTTGTAAATTCTTTGAGGAAATTGGTAATTTTGATGCACCAAAAATAAGATCATTTTCTGTACACACCTCGAGTAATATGCATTTAAGCGAAATTTGGTAATATATCTTGCAAATTGAACATAATGTTCCATGGCACTTGATGTTGATATTAAAATCATGTATGAACTACGTTAGTTTATTTAGCGGAGGTTAAATCGTGTTGCATATTACAGCTTCCGCTTTGCGTAACACCTTTTTGTTAATTTCTTTGCATAAAACTTCAAAACACTCTTGATTTGAAGTGTGATCTTCATAAACAATGAAACTTTCTCCCTTTACTAGTCGTGTTTAGTCTAAAATGCTCTTGAATTTATTTATTTAGTAATCGTGGGTATCTAGTTAAAACTTCAGATCTCAGGAGATTTCAAATAATTTACACCAGAAGGAAAATCTAACACAATTCAAATTAAGATTGAATATTATTTACACTTGTGTGTAGCGTTCAGCAAGATGACGCAATAGATAAAACATACGTCTGAGGGAACTGTGCCTAGGTTCGAGCCCGTCCGCGGCAAGTTCTGGAGAATACTTGAAAGTTTTCAATGAAGACGAAAATAGTGTACTGAATGAATTGCCTTTATTATTTGAGGCAGTGGTGTGTTTATACTGACAACATATTCATAATCAAAATACCCAAATCAGAGTTCAATTTTACTATATATATATATATATATATATATATATATATATATATATATATATATATATATATATATACTCTAACAAATCTTCTCTTCACAGAGAAGGTTGTCAGCAATTCGAACAAACCTTGTCTACGCTAAAGCCCAATTTTTATTGTTGTATTGTTCTACATCACTACGGTTATTCTAAAATAATCCTGAGAAATCAGGGCATCAAAATGTTTGCTTAGTCTGCTTGTGTATCTGCGATGCCGTTGGACTAATTCTAGGACGAATACTACTGTTCTCCAGCATCTGATAAAGAATGGCACGATGTTTATCTTATAATGGCATGTGTAGGCTAACTAGATAAATCTGCGCGTTTAAAGTGTGACGTACTGGATGAGCTCCCAGGCTTTAAACAAAAATTTCGTTGGTTAGATTTCTGCCGACAGCTACTCTGGTTACGGCTGAATATTTATTCATGAAGGACGAAACCATGGTCTGGTCGATTGGTACCTCATACTGTCCTATACCGTTTATGCCTTATTACCATTGAAAAATAAAAAAATATGTATACATTAATTTGGTCAATTTTTCAGTGTAGTAAATTGTATTAGGTAGCAAATGCAATTAATCATTTGGATCGAATTCGTTATTTTTGAATATTTTTCAGGAAATTTACGGAATTTTCGCGAAAGATATTTGAACACAATTACAGATCAAACCATATATATATATATATATATCTCTATATATATTTATAAATGAAGGATTCTGATTATAAATATAGCATGGCTTAAGTTAAAAGACATTCATCAAGTAAACCGCTTTCGTCTTAACTGTGAACACTTCAAGTACTATTTTGCGCCATACCTGTCGCATTATACCAGATTTTTTAAGTTTGAAACTAAATTGTTTTGTGGTAAGCCTTTCCGCCGTGTAGAGACTTCGTTGTATACCTTTCGAACTAAATTTCTAATGCGCCACCACCAATCTGCAATTTTAGAACAGCGATTATGTCATCTGGAGAATATTTATTGAATATATATACAACAACATGTGTAATGTACAATATATATATATATATATATATATATATATATATATATATATATGTGTGTGTGTATATTATAATTGATGAAATATTTATTTGTAAATGAATGCAGTTTAATAATCTTAATTTACCTTATTCATCGCGTGTTTTGTTTCGAATATTAAATATATTTATTTGGATATATATATATATATATATATATATAAAATTGTAACATTATTTTTATAAGTATTTCTGGTAGCGCTAAAAATTAATTATCTGACCATTGTTGGAAGCATTGATGACCGAAATTAAGTGCATCTTCAATTGTTGACTTGGGTACGGCAGTAAAATTTGTTTTCTGTAGGGCATAAACGCTTGCTTTAGACAATTCCGTGACAATCATGATAATTTCAAATATTATTGAGCAATTTAAGATGCTCTTGAGCTACGACAAATGATCTTTTGATGGCTATTACAGCCAATATGTTCGCATTTATGCGTTGGTTTGAGTAAAAAATGGCAATAATTTCGCCATCACAATTTGTATAAAAATATACTTTGCAAGTTAACCGAAAGTATATACTTATTTACTACTTTGAAGGAATTGCTTAAAATACAATACAATTTAGTTGTATTTTGTGCCAGATTTAGCAAAATGTTTCAGGTTTATGTCTAAATCAGTTAAATACAAAACATTGTGAGTGCAGAAAGCATTAATTGTGAATAGATCGTTAGCAGTTCATCGAATAATAACAGTTAATGTTATTTTGTTTCGACATTTTTATAGAATACATATAAATTAACAGACTTTCATTTTAGGGTATTTTCTAGAATGTCTCATTGGGTACGGTTATTGAAGAATATGGTAGTTTGGTTAAATCTGTGTGATTCTCTTGCTAAAAATTCGTGTAAATGCTAACATGTTTTTTATTCTTTACTTCTTTAGTGCCATCTAGTAACGTTTTGTGTTACCTTTGTTGAACTGAGTTTACTTTACTTTAAATTAGCCAGCAAATCTGCATCTTACTTCAGATTGTTTATACACACTGAGAGTATGAAAAATTGGAAAATGCGTGCTCAAATTAAACCTTAATATAACCGCCCAAGTGAGTTAGGTCTCTTTAAACTAACTCCATCAGTATAAACAATACCAGTGTCATCTGGACTAATCTTAGGAGGGCCGATTGCCTGCATTATCGTGTTCATTTTCCAGGCTAACCATCGCGCCATTTCTTCCGGTGAAGTCTAGAATCAATATTAAAACTGTTGAAAAAATAAAAATTTGATCAATCAGTAATTTCTAATGATCAGTTAATGTGTCATTTAATACTTTGAGCCATCAGCAGCTTTAATCTTTCACTCTGCCTTGGTACTATTCTCCTGAGGAATTTTATTTTCAATGGAACAACTGGTTCATCACTGATCTCAAGGGTAACTGCTGCAACAATTATCCAATCGGATGACAAATAAAGTCACTAATTGATACTTCAAAATCTGGTCTTTTAATTAACAGATTCCATTTTACGTTATGTTGACATTTGATTGTTACTACGAGTCGACGAATTGACAAACACCTATTGGATGCCCCGTTTTGATAACCTAAAGGTAGTTAAATACATCTAGAAGACCACGAAATTGATCATACGTTTATTAAATTCATTGATCGCATTTGAGGCATAGTTCAATTACATATTGGATGTAATAAAATCAATTTTTATCGTAAAAATAAATTTATATACGTGATAAAATATGTTGCTCCTAAATTAAACTTCATTTCATAACCAATGCTTGAAGAAATCTATTGTCTGAAATACGATTTTTATTTGATAAAAATTTCAAATTGCCAACTGGACTGATCAAGCGTTGCTTAAATATTGCTGTTTGACATAATTTAAACCCAATCCGTCATGCATTCATCAAAAAAGAAACGGAGATCGAAACGCGTTTTTACGTGCAATTTATAAGTGGAATGAAGGATTGTTTAAAATCTGCAAATTTTATTCAAATTATTATGATCTTTGTTCATGCAAACGATGATCACTCAATAAATTCATTCAGATGAATGTACCATAAAATAAAATCTTATAAACTTGATTGCGAATAAAATATGAAACCGACATTTCCGACAAGTAGAGTGCATACGAGTCTATTTGACATATAACCCGAAGTTCAACGATTCTAAACATTATGTAAACCTACAAACACACATTTATTGCGAGAGTGGTGATAACAGTAATTTAAATAAGGTTCTGCGCTCGAAATAAAAAAATCCAATTGTGTTTAACCAGCCGATAAATATAGCAAAACTACAGTCCTTCCCACGTTCTGATGTGCTACGACCTTCTATGATCATCAGTAGAGTACCAAGGCATCCTGATTAGCGAAGATCATACCAAAATGAAAAGAAAAATTAGATCTGTGTTTCTCACCTCTAGTTGTTTCGGTATATTTTGCTTGACTGGAAATATAGACAGTTAAGAAAATTAACTTTCTGCAGCTTTCGCCACATGTATGTAAATTGTACAATTAAACAACCGTTCATTGCGCGGGTTGTGATAATAATGCTTTAAATTGCTGTGGTGGCCGACTGGTTATATACATTGGGATAGGTGAATAATCTAATAATAATAATAATAATAATAATAATAATAATAATAATAATAATAATAATAATAATAATAATAATAATAATAATAATAATAATAATGTAGTCATAGTTATAATAATGTAATACAAAGCATAATATTGCATGACACATGAATGATTTTCATGGTTCTGAAAAAAAAATTTCATGGATTAAACTTGTACATTCAGTATTCTTCTCTATTATAGACAAATTGCTCAAAAAGAGGAAAACCGTTGTCAAACAAATAGGTTGAATTTACCTTCTCCGGCAATTTTTATATTGTATCCGAAAATGAATTGGCATTTACGATATCTACACACACATACGTATATATATATATATATATATATATATATATATATATATATATATATATATATATATATATAGCCATTAATAATACTGCTGTAACAAATAATGTATTATTCAGAAGCATGAAAAAACTTTGAATAGATGATGGTAATTCTATTCGTGAATTATTTGATAAAATCTTGACAAAAAATTCCACATTTACTTAACTACACAAAGACATAAATAACATTGTGCTTTTCCAAAATGAATGATTGCACGCTTGTTGAGGCTATATCATATATGTCACATTTGTGGATGGCTTGAGATTTGTATTGGAGAGTTAGTAAATGTGTCTGTTTATGCCACTTGATTTCACTTGGATGGCATCTGGTCATTTGTTTACTGCTAGCTGGTAACCTATATGGGCTTAGCATATTCTTATTTTGATGAAATTGTGCAAATCTATTTCTCTTACATATGTTTGTTTATTTTGTTTCTGCATTGTCCAATTGTGCGCGTCCTGTGGCATTGTACAACTTCCGTTTTCTTGACAAGCCTGTAATCTTCTTTTTGTTTCCCGACACATCTGTTTCTTGCTTGTTCTTTGTCAATCTGTATTTATAGTTGTCGCTCTTGTTGCTATTGTAACATTTGGTAAACTTTGTACAGATGGGTTTTGTTTTTTTAAACTAAATATACGGCTGATTTCATGTATTCATGATCAGTCAAATTCTGTTTTGTGTTAAATTTTAATACGAGCCTTGCTATTGTAGGATAATTGATAGCACTCGTAGGTCGGTAAATTCTTTATTTCTTTACATTTTTAGGTGTACAGATTGTGTTGACACTTGGTTGATGAGTTCGCACTTGTCCCGACACACTTCAGCAGTCCACAATTAGTTTTTCAGAAATCGTTCGTGAGCCGACCTTTTCAGAATTTTTCCAAATATTGTTAACCCTAAAGATGGGACCGGAAATGAAATCCCAAAAATTTGGAAAAATTTAGGAAAAGATTGGTCCACGAACAATTTAAGAAAATATAATTGTTTACGGCTTCAGAGTGACGGGACAAGTATGGACCCATAAACCAAATGTCTACACGATCTGTGTACCTGAAAATGTAAAGGAATTAAGATTTTACTTACATACGAGTTTTCTGAATCAACCCGCAACAACAAGTTACGAATTAAAATTTAACGATGACAGCACCGCGCATGAATGTTCTTCTGTTTTGCGTTGATGAAACGTTTAAAAATTCAGCAAGGGTTCGTGCTGCTTGACATAAAATGCTTCATTACAGTTACTGAATTTTTCGGATCACGATTTGCCAAGAATGTTGTAATTAGTTATGCTCACTCGGTTCCGTGTTTGGATTATAACATCAGTAATTAATGATTTGGCAGATGGTGCTACTTCACTTTAGATTAACCTTTGTGGCAGGTGTTTATGGATCTCCTTGTTTAGCTACTTAGTTTTTACGATGTATGGGATAGCGCACGTACATTTGAAATTGTAAACACATTCAAGATTAGGTGAAAGTAGACTGTTGATCTTGAGCGTTCAAGAGCATTTCTCACTGTGTTGAATGTGTTGTTCACCGTTACACTTTTAATGTTTAATGCAAGTAAACAATCATTGCTTGCGCGGGTGGTGATAACAATTCTTTAAATCAAGTTTGCAAGCTTGAAGTAAACACTAATCCCATTATATGTAACCGAATAACATAACAAAACTACCATCAGGCACACGTATTGACAAGGGCAAACTGACTAGCGAGGATCAAACCGTAATGCATACATATGGCAAAAAAAATTGAATATTCGACTCTCATCTCTAGTAGTATCGTGTACATTATAATTAACTGCCGTTGTACACTGATGATGATCATGGAAGGTCGAAACGCGAGTGTACGTGTTACTGACGGTTGTTTTTCTTTGTTGTTTGACGATTTATAACATTTGTTCACGTTATCCGGTTTATTTTTCTAGTCCTTACTAAGGTTGGAATATCTCCCCAGAATGGTACGCACCGGTTGAGCTATCTGCTACTGTCTTCTTTTAAGCCGACCGAGAGAGATCTCATGTTTACATCAGTGAATTTATCCAGATAATTGTTTATTTGCAAGACATTCTTCGAATGTTTCAAATCTTCCTTGACTTTGTTGTCGGAGCCTATATTCCAGATGCGGTTCCTTTTCTAATTTTTTGTGATGCTGCTGTTGTAATGCATGTATTTTCCTGCGAACGTAGATTTTCGATGTATCAAACTTGTTACACTAGTGCCACTCTCTCGAATCAGTTTAATGCCGAGGATAGGGAGAATGATGTCTTCCTCTTCCTCGGGTGTAAGTTTGATGATTTTATTGGATTTACAGCTTTTAAAATGCAGAACAGTACATTCTATACGCCGGTTTTTTTTTAAAAAACGATACATAAATACATCCGCTAGGAGCGCTGCGATACAATTTTTCATAGCAACACCATTGAACTGAGGGAAGAACTGACAATTTATTAAAAAATCGAACGTTTTCTGTGCAGACTAATATAAGTTCCTTTATATGTTTCCACAAAAATCGTAAAATCACGATATTCATTGTGGATTAATTTTCAGAGATTCGCATTTTTTCTCTTTTAACAGAATGTTTATAAGTAGCAACGTTATTCCCATTGATACTGATGTTTGATTGACAATTCTTGGTGTTCAGTTTTTCAGTTTATTAGAGTAGATCTTTTACAGTGTGTTTTAATGAGACTTCGAGTTGGCTGCAAGTGCTTGCACAAGACGCAAGCAAGTAGGTGCTGTGGTGTTTACGATTGGCATTATTCGAATCATTGGTGGAATTCCGAGACTTCCATGATTCTTTTTTAGTTCTAGCCACTCAAACAACCTTGCGGGATTCATGCCAATCGGCTTCTTGTTTTAGAATCTACAATAGACATTGCGACATGTTTTCCCCTTTCTAAGGATGTAATTTATTTGTATTCCAAAGTTGATTGAATCATCTTTCTGTCTGATTTCTAGCATGAACCTTGAATTATCATTAACAATTTCTCTTACGATTGAGTAATAGGCATCTGTTGATATAATGGAAATTCCCAATACATTTTTTGGTGAAGCAGGTTGTACTTGTCCATCCATTTGACGAGTTCGAAGTCCATCTGCGTGGCTCTATGTAATATTTTTCCCTTGAAGATATTTTGTTATTGCTCCGTTTCGCTGAATATTTCTTCTTTGAACCCCTCTGAGTTAAATTCCCTTGAGTTGACTCCAATTATTAGGTCATTGTAGAAAATTTAGCGTAAAGTCTGCATATCTCTGACGTCAAAATTACTCAGAATTAATTTAGACCACCGAATGTTACTCCAAGCTGCAATGTTTCCTTCTGAGGCTTTAAAATAATTACACTTGAAAGTTGAATTAGAGTATTCAATGAATGAAAGCATGCTTACTCTGGACAGGCAGACAAATTTAGATAATGAAACCACGGTAACAAAAATACATGCCTGCACTTATTACTTCAGAGCATGTTACATTTCATTGATTCAGTGGATACTACTGTAAATAATTTTGCTATTCAATTAAGCAATCATTCATCGTTCGAGTTGTGATAGCGACTGTTTAAATACTGTTTCCAGAATTTGGATAAGCACCAAGTATATTTGATCTATCCAGTCGCGCAAAATCAACGACAGTCAAACGCACTGACACGTTTCGATCTTTCATTTTAAGCATCGAAGAACAACGGCTAACTGATTACCAAGGCTCAAACCACCATGCGTGTATAATGCAAACAACATTAAGAATGCATATCTTAGTTTTAATAATGTGGCTTAACATTTACTTGGCTGAAATGTCGGCTACACAGTTTCAATGAAATTGCGAACATAACTGCTTTGCTGCTTACGTCAAACTTATATAGGCAATTTAAATAAACAAAAATGTATCGCGGACACTTTATTTAGATAAATTATTAATACCCGCACAAATAATGCTTGATTAGTTGTAGGACTAATTTCAGCTTGACGAAGGCTACAAATATGTCTCGCTCGAGGCTACATAGAAACTATGCAATCGAAGTTTCCAGTAAAGCACAGAACACACGAAGGAAATTGGTGTGAGAGTCATATATGATTTTCTACACATTATGAAAATGCATTTCGTTTTGATTCTCTTTAGTCGGATTGCCATCGTGCTCTGATGATCACCATGGATGTTCAAAACGCGCCAGTACATCAAAATAATATCTTTATTCATAATAAGAAAAATTTATATCAACAGTATATAGAGGTAATATAATTAGGTATATAATAATAAATTTCCTGTTCTGCTCGAAATTGCCGATACTCAACACTGAATGAAATTACTAACGGATACAATTGCCGTCTCTACACGCTGCCAATACCCTCAAACACCTATCAATTAAGAAATGTATACAAATAAGAAATAAGTTTATTCAGTGTTAACCCCTGCTTCAAAAGATTAAATATATTTCGTTAGTTTAAAACGTTTAGAGAAAACACTAGCCGTGATTGAAAATCATGTGTCAAACTTCAACGTCAATTTATCGTGTTATGATTTTTACATCCACAAGGCTGTATTCTAAGGTCAGGAGGGAGGAAAAATCTCTCAACAGCAGGTCTAACTAGCACCTGTCACATGAACACATCCTAGAATCAGGTCATACAGTGGACATAAGCTTGTTTACCGTTTCATATAAAAAGTGGCAACTGCTGAACATTCATGAGGCATTTATCATAAGCGAACAGATACGAGACCAGAAAACGAAGAAATTTCAATACGGAACAAAAATTAAAAAAACCTATTTAAATATAGCAAATTGGCTTCACATCATCAACATTACCATTGACATGAACCAGTCATAACCATCTCCATCACCATTTCCGCAATTAACATCAGACTGATAAACATTATCATGCCAATTACAATCAGAAATATGTGCATTATTAACCTCCTCATTACAAACGTCATCCTAATCATCTAAATCGTCATCTTCATCATTAACCTCATATTAACTATCGTTAAAATTATATTTATGATCATCCCAAATACTATCATCATCCTCATCATCATCATCATCATTTTTTATCTTTATTATTATTATTATTATTATTATTATCATCATTATTATCATAATCAATAGCTTCATAACCATCATCAACGTCGTTATAAAAATGAGAACATAGATAAAATAAAAATAATAATTTTCATCATCATTATCATCAAACTGCGCATCACTGTCATAGTCATTCTCATCTACCTCCTTGTCCTCATAATCATCATCTTCGGCAGTATTTTCAGAAAAATGTCATAACCAATAGCAGAAATGTTCTTACAAAAACCACTAACATCATCACCATCGTCATGAAATTCAATACCATCATCATTATAATCGTCGCCAACAGCAACAAAATCATCAGTTTACCATCTTTAGTATCACCATCAGAGCCATGATCATCGGCAAAATCACAAGCACCATCAGAAGCATAACTAACAAAATCATCTTCATTATTAACATCACTATACTCCACAAATTTAACTTTATGTTATTTGTCATCATTATCATGATCATCAATATTATTATCTGTACTCCAAGGATTAATCTCATAATCGTTATCAGCATCATGATTATAGTCACCATTGTGATTATCATAAAATTCGTAACCGTCAACAAAAGAATTAGCGCCATAACCATCGTGATCATCATTATAACACTCGTAAACCCGTTTACTATCATGATGATGTTAATCATCATCCACAGCAGGGGCGTCACCGTTATCGTCATCATAATCACAATTATAAACACAATCTCTGTCATCATTATTAACACCAATATTATTACCACCATCAACATCACAGCCATCACCATCATGAATATCATCACCATCGGCCTAAAAATCATTAAAGATATCACCTTCCATATCATCAAACTTATCATTTTCAAATTCCTTAACACTGTCAATAGTATGCACATATTCATCCTAATCATTAACAATAGCAGCTTCATGCTTATTATCATCATCACCAACAGTAAATAAACCACAAAATTCATCATTAACTTCATCAACCTCATAAATTTCATCAACATTACTGTCATCACTATCATAAGTATTATCAAATTCGTCATCATTATTATTATCTTAAAATCATCAATATTAAAACAGTAAACATCATCACTCTCATAGACTAACTCCATAATACGACATTTATTACCATCAATCTTAACGTCATTCTAATCATAAATTACATTACTAACACGAAAAACAGAATTTTCGTCATCTATTCCACTTGTATCATCATAATTTACATTATTTGCAATATTATAATTATAATCATAATCATAGTAACCATTATTATTGTCTCTCTCATCGTTATCATTATTTCCGTCATTAACGTAATCATAATCATAATCGTTATTACCTTGATCAATATCATTATAATCATCTGCCATACCATCATAATCTATGTCGCTATTACAAACACTTTTATCATCATAATCATTATCATCGCAATAATGTCCATTACCTCGATTGTTATCAACATCGATATTATAATCATATTACCATCAATAATAACATCAATAACATATACTTGTTCATCACCATCAAAAGCATAAAATTTATTTGCATATCATGTTTAGCATTAATTTCGTCATCAACAATAATTTCAACATCTCGATAATAGAGATCTACATCATAACAATCATCAACATTGTTATCACCGTCGCCATCAAAACTGTTCTCATCATTATCAGCATCACTATTATCTTTATTTTCATCACTGAAATAACCGACGTCATCATCAGCAGCAGCATCACTATCATCATCATAGTCTTCAGATCATATGGAATAGGGCAATCCAGGACAGAAATTCAAGAGAAATATGAACAGATCTTTGAGAAATATTGTTACTATGTCTGTCGCAATTATTATCAAATGGAAATCAACTTAAGCAAACAATGAAACGAAAATAGCACATTCTATATCTTCTAAGAAACAGAATAATTGATTTTGCCGTCAATCGTTGAATAATAAACATATCAACATCAGGAATAATGAAACAAATATATTCGATATGAAAGTTATTCTAAATTTGGAGCAGATGATAGGGGCTTATCATTTACGCGAACACAGCTAAATTATCAGTTTACTTCAGATAAAAATAGATTACAACGGATCCATTAGTTATGTAAGTATATAGAATACGTGAATCTAATTATCCTTCTATTATCCATATATTCGTAGTGTAGTAAAAGTTTATAAGTAAGATTATGTCAGGTATAACACAGTGATTGCATATTCAAGTATATATTATGCGAAAGCCATGCAACAATGGATATTAATTGCCTGGTAATCACTGACAAAGCATTACTTAGAAAACCCATAATTATAGCATTTCATTGACATAAAGATTTTATATGAACTGAATGATTAAAAACATTCATATTTAAAGAATTTTAATACAGTTTTAGCATTGCTGATAATTATAAATGAAATCTATCTAAAATCCATAGCTTCAACCTATATTGATAACAACATATTAGAAGCCTTTAATACCACAAGGACACGGATGGATGTACCATTGTTTCATGGGAATACTGCAAAATACAAACATCGGTGAATTTTAGATAGGATTCTCCAAGGAAGTCGTCAGTAAATTTATTAATCAAAGAGTCTCGTTTTAGATAGCTACCACGAGTAATGATTATAATTGACGAGTTTTCTAATTAAAGATACACCCATGGTGTAGTCGATAATTCAACCTACATTACAGTATGAATATTCTGTTATTGTACTAATTCATGCGTAAAATTTCACAACACACCTATACACACATATATGTATGTCCTATTTTGATTAAACTACTTTGTAATTGACCAAAGCTATTACAGTCCAAACATTCTTGAATAAATATATGCTTTGTAATGGACGTAGTGTCCAATTTCACCAATAAGTCATTAGTAAGCACTAAATACATCGGTACATGAAATTTTGACTTTTATTCATGCCGCATTTGCCATATCCTTTTGATTCTAACTGAACTAACTTGTTACTGGGTGCACAAATATTAATGCATATATATTAGTATTCAATAACACTGACGCGTATGCGATACTTCTAGAGATGAGAGCCGGATATCTTATTTTGCTTTCTGTATATAGGCAATGCGGTTTGATCCTCGCTAGTCAGTTTACCGTCGTACTCTGATGATAATCATGGAAGATCGAAACGCGTCAGTACGTGCGACTGGCGGTAATTTTGTTATATTGTTCGACGACTGGTTAAATAAAATGGGATTGGTGTTTACTTCAAACCTATTACATATCTTGTCACAAAATGTGAGTCCATTTGACACACATTTCTTGATCATATAACTAGTGGATTCAGGGTGCGAACCCAGGTACTTGTAATGAGTCGTCAGTAAGTTAGAAATTCAAGCGTGCATACGAATATAAATATTTTTCAAACTCAGATCAACATATACTTCTGACACTATATTGAATATCTTGATGTAAGTTAAGCCACGCGAATTACATAAATGCATACAAAGGGCGAAGAATATGCAACTCCTGTTGTTGATTATCATTCGAATTCCAGATTTCTCAATTCATAAATTGGAAATTTGAAACTTTAAAATGAAATGTATATCTAAACACATATTTACAAATATTTATTAGTAAGATACTGCGGGAGTTCCACAGAAAAATAGTAAAATTATAGGCAGCTAAAATAAACATATAATTGAGTTTGTTGCCAACGGTTTTTCTGAAGAAACACGGTATGTGCGTTGTATTGAATTTCCACTCATAAACTACTTGATATTGACATTTTAACTATGGACTTTAATATACTTAAGTGTGTTTTAAAATGGCTCGAAGGTAGGCAAGGATTTAATTAATATTCCTCTACAAGCTTGCATTATGGGAGTATTATCAGCATGACGTGGAGATTAATTCTTTCAGTTAATGTGTACACACCGATGCACAAGTAACTAATAGATATAATGCTGTAATTTATAAATATGAATTCTGATGTTTTGACAATTGACCATATAATGTTGACAAACATACCATCAGATATAAGAAAATTACAAATTTGTGACGTGGAGACTGAAACGTTCAGTGTTATTAGTTAACCTGGATTATGGACCAAGCTCTAAGTCCAATGCGTAATGGCATGTTGAAAAAAATTATATTGGTAATTGCCTCCGTTAGGCAAGACCTTTCCTTCAGTGATATAACACACAATACAATAAATGCTAAACGTTCATAATTACATAAATTATGGCAACGGACATAAAAAGAACACAATTTTATTCTCTTAATCAATCAGAGAGCAGAGAAGAATTCCCGCCAAATATACATCATGAAGATTCTCGCATTTCCTCAGTCATTATTGGACTTGAGAATTATTAACATGGATCACTCAGCAAAAAAATCTAGACTTGGAAATTGGAAATTCCGTTACCATGCCAAAGTCAAATTATTTATATTTTATTTAGTTATATATTCTTGGTTGCGATTAGCGAATGCATATGTCATTATATGATAGGTAATGCGTTCTCGATAAAAAGTTTCTTGTATTTGAACCAGAGGGAGATTGCAAGGCTATTATGAAAAAGAATTATCTTATAAACACATGCATTTCCTGCTTACAGGCGTTTAGTCAATAGGATTTGGCATTACACCCAAATCCCTCCATATATCTGGCCCAGAAATCTGCAACCGCTTTTTAAGATATTGTAATCGCCTATCACAAAATGAATGACTATGAAACCATCAGTATTACCGATTAATTATTGTGGTATAAAAATCAAGTTAAACTTTTGGCTCCGTATTGTATGCTTTAAACTAGACACACAAATAGCGTTTCAGACTCTTGGATTCGTAAAATTTTTTGGATAAATATACTCTGTCGGTATTTAGAACACACAGGATAAACTAAAATCTTTTTTAATATTTGAATGTTGAGCAAAAACTTGGCTTGGTTATGAATAGTTTCTTAATGTGCAAACGATAACTTCAAGCATTTAGCTTCTTAATAACTTGGCTTTCGCGTTTATCAGCATATTCCGTCAAATACAAACAAGCAGATAAAGTTGACAGGTATGTTCATAAATATAGCATTAATGTAATATTTTTTATATTAGACGACAAAACGTACCTATAGTCTTTACAATTACAATTTCATACACACATTAATAGACAAAAAAATATATATATATATATATATATATATATATATATATATATATATATATATAACTATATAAAGCTATATGAGGGCCAGATTTTATTAGATATATCATGCCAGTGTAAAAAAATTCAGCTCTAGCTGTTATGTTTCTATTACCAACATATGCAATATTAAATCTTTTAATTATACAAAAATTCAATGTCACTACGAAGCGGCATTATTGCTGCATTATAATGACAGATCGCGTGTAGATAAATGGACGTTGGCTGAGAGCGAAAGTCAGTGGGTCTCGCCTGAAGCGAAGATTGACCCAAAAACTAAACTTTGTGCATACTTAAACATTGTATAAAATGCACATATTCAGTACGGTTTACAATAATATGTGCTTCTAATGGTGTTACCATCCTCCAGCTGCTTAACCTGGACGACGAACCGACCATAGGTTGAGCCTGACTTAATCTATCATGTGACCCATTTTATAATGTAGTCTCGGGTGTAGGAGAATCTAATATTGTCATGTTTACTTATGTTTAAATAAATATACGAATGTATGTTTGCGTGCATTTATCGGTTTATGTATTTTATTACATGTGCTTATAGGAATTCTTGCATGCCAATAATATTTACATTGTTATCTATCCGAATATAAAATATTTTGAGTATGGTTATCAAGTCGTATCTGTGTTTTGATTTACGAATTAAATATTTAAAAAAAAATCAATCCATCGTTATCAATTATTTTCGCCATCGGCTTTTGCTATTTTACAGTTATTCCTACAACGGTGTGTATTAATTCGCGAATTAGTCAGTTTCAAAACATTTAGGTTATTTGCTATATTACGCGTCTGGTTAAAAGCAGAATGGGTTATTTTTTAATCAGGCGATCTCGATTTTAATAATTTCTTTTTAGTTCGATCTTTTCTCTGAATTATTCGTGTAAATACTTTTCTCCTTAGCCTCTGAACTAATTCAAGTAAATTAAATTGAAATTCACGGCTCTCGTTCATTCATTTTTACCTTCGCAAGGCTCATCAAAAACAGCTTTGAGCATATCGCAGTTGAGACTCCACTAAATAAAATTATGATTTGTTTCCAGTCTAATTATTCAGCAACCCTTTAGCTGTTTTGTGTTGACTAATGATGACATTAAAATCTGTACAATTGTCGGGCAGATGCGATGATTTTAAATGTGCGTGATTTATGTATGCGTTTCTAATTTGTTTAAAACACACAAATAATAATTTGAAACAAATTATTAGCCTGTTTATTTGACCAAGGTATCTTCTTTTAGCTACATGTTGTATTGACCTAGTACCTCGACAGCGGACTACTCTTGTCATCACGTCTGGATTATTTAGAATCAATTGCACAAAGCAACAAGGAAATTTTCTCTACATAGCGACTCCCTGAGGAAAACTGTCGCAATTTACTGTTGTAGAATTTATTGCACTAAACATAGAATAGTAGAGCAATTCGTTGGTCTGATAACAAGGTCGTTAAGCGTTAAAAAGTTTCAACCATTAACGAATCAGTAATAAAGTAGTATCTAATTAATGTTAAACTTAAACGAACATTGGTTGCGCGGGCGGTGATAGCTATTATTATAATCAAGGTTATGGTTTTGCTATAAGCACCTGGCCCATTAGTTACTTACATATGTCAGCATAAAATAAGAATTGTATAGTGTAGAAAAGGCAATTCATCCAGTAGACCGGTTTCGTTCTTATTGGGAACTCATCATGTACTGGCCAGAAATTGCCGCGGACAGGGCTCGAACCTGGGAACGTCTGCTTCGGAATCTGGTGCTCTAACAACCGTGCAGCAGGGTGGTTCAGTGGTTAGAACACCAGATTACGAAGCAGACGTGCCCAGGTTCGAGCCCTGTCCGCGGTTATTTCTGGCCAGTACAGGATGAAATCCCAATAAGGACGAAACCGATGTACTGGATGAATTGCCTTTTCTACACTAAACAGCTCTTAGTTTATACCGACATATGTAAGTAACCAATGGGTCAAGTGCTTATATCAAGACGCAACCTTGATTATAATAATGTTAATAGTGTTTGATGTGGTTATAAGCTAATCCTACTGTTAGCTAAGTCATCAGGGAAGTTTTGTCTTGACTGAACCATTAGCAAACAGGATTTTCGCACATATGCTCTTAATTCTGATTCACAAATGTGCCTAACCACAAATATTCCATCATGTGTACACAAATAAAATCTTTCACTATTTACTTTATCCAAGCGTGAAACACCAAAAATATTTTAATCTGTAGCAACATTATTTGCAGTAAGCAATGGCCGTCTGACCAAACATAGTTAAGACTACGTAAAGGAAGAATGTATTTATATTAATTTAAATTAGAATTACGGACTTCAGTTAAACGATAATGACATTTCTAAAACAGTCGGCAAGAAAAGCAAAACTACCGTCAATCTCATGTGCGCATGCGTTTGCCTATTTTATGGTTCCCATCAAAATACGACGGAAACCTGACGAATGTGGACCGAACCGCAATGCACATAAATTTAATTAAAAATAAAAAAGGCTCTCACTCCTGGTAGTCACGTGTACATTGTTCTTGACTTGGAATGTCACACGGAAAATTTTTATACAGTCGCGAGTATAAATATTTTATGCCTTTCTTATAATTAGTATAGTTTCTGCAATTATGCAATCACTGAGGGAACGGATTGCGATAACAACTATGTAAATCAAGTTTGCCGATTTGACATAAACATCAATGTCAAATTTTAATAAATCGCCCAATATAACGAAACAACAGTCAAGCACAAGTCCTAACGCGTTTCGAACCTAAATGATCATCCTTAAAATTTAATAATAAGGATGAAACCGCAATGTATGCATAATCTAGTCTTCCATGACCACCTGTGCAATCAGTGATTTGCCAATTGAATAATTTTTTTAATGTAGCGAAAGCTAAAACAATAATACTCTTATTAGTATGTGGGACTGACGGTAGTTTTGCTATGTTGTTTGACGACTTGTTAAATATAGTGGGGTTGGTGTTTACTTCATGCTCGCAAACTTGACTTAAATAATTATTGCGCTCGTGACCGAATGGAAGTTGTAAGAATGGTATTAAAGTTAAATACAGCATGTAAGACTATTATGGATGGATGTTAAATTTTATTTTTCAAACAAATCGTGCTCCAAGTTTTTCAAAATGTTGTTGCATTCTGTTGATAACCCCGAAGTTTGAAACACATCAGTACTGGCGAATACTTCTAGTTTTTCTATGCTCTACGTCACCTTATAAATGAAATTTATACCTATATAAATCCTGCGAAGTTGACTTACTTTAAAAACAGTTGCATAATTAAGTTAATACTTGTTCGATCATAGGTTTATCTGGTGAATGGAAAAGATGGACGGTACATTGCATCCGTCAAAAGAATGGTATTAAAGTTAAATACAGCATGTAAGACTATTATGGATGGATGTTAAATTTTATTTTTCAAACAAATCGTGCTCCAAGTTTTTCAAAATGTTGTTGCATTCTGTTGATAACCCCGAAGTTTGAAACACATCAGTACTGGCGAATACTTCTAGTTTTTCTATGCTCTACGTCACCTTATAAATGAAATTTATACCTATATAAATCCTGCGAAGTTGACTTACTTTAAAAACAGTTGCATAATTAAGTTAATACTTGTTCGATCATAGGTTTATCTGGTGAATGGAAAAGATGGACGGTACATTGCATCCGTCAAAAGAAAATTACGTAATCAATTGGAAAGACATTGGACAAACAAATCAAAGCTTCACTATTTTAATAAACGTAAGATAGGGAAATATGCGTTCTGTTGTTAAAATTAGTGATATATGTTGACATATGCTGTTAAGAATTATGTCCATCAAAGCAATTTGGTTACAATTTGGCATTACGATAAAACATCTTAAATAGCCTGCTTTCTGATATTATTTTATGATTTAGCCTAATCATAAAACTTGATGTTTAACTGCTATTTTATCGACGGAGCACCATACATCCATGTCTGCACGTATTTCGATGTCCGATTTTAAACGCAATCTTTTTGGCAAACCAAGAGTTAAGAGAAGATGAAAATATGAATTACCGATATACGAAAAATCGGCAAAAATATTACACGAAAAAAGGCTTCAAAAGCGAATCGAACCATTTTAAATGTTATTGTAAAAAACGTTAATACCTGAGAAGTACTGTTATACGCCAATAAGAATTAACGATTGCATAATTGCGACTCATAATATTAGTCATTGGCTTACAGGCGCGCAGCGACCGCTGTAATTTCACGTTCGTAAATTTTGTATAATTGTAAACCAATTGGCTCTCTCAACTTCAACATAAAATGTTTAAACATGTTTCATTAACCATATTAAATCTTTTTTCAATCCAGTGGCAAGTCATTTACAGTTGACAACTGCGTTAAAGAGACATGAACAGGTACAATAAACACATACACAAACAAACACAACTAATCAAACTACATACATACCTGGAAAGAAAAGCATTCTATTCAACAGATATTAGCGATTTAGGATAGCAGCTAGTATTAATTATCACAATTTAATGGCGTGAAAAATTGTGGAAGCAATAAACTGAAAAAAATTGTATTTTCTGTTTAAGTATCATATAAACGCATTATTCATTTAGGGCTAAAGTTAGTTGCGCGCAAGTTGTCAATCAAACATAAATAAGCGTAAAATATTTCACAAGTAGTGCCAAACATTTTATTCATGCTGACAAAAGCTAAAAGCCATAAAGACTTCATCATCATCCATATATTATCCACAAACAAAATATTACAATTTATCATCGTATTTCTAACTAGAACTGATAGTAACAGAAGCATATACATTGAAAGATATATATATATATATATAGATATAGATATATATATATATATATATATATATACATATATATATATACATATATATATATATATATATATATATATATATATATAAGTAGCGTGGTGCCTGTTATATAATAACAGATTTGGTATAGATAGTTAAAACTATAGGATTTCAGATTTTCCAAATAGGTTCTGCAAGAATGAATTCCTTACCAAAAACAGTTTTGTTTTATATCTTCAAAATGCATGTAGTATGCGGCATAGATTTCACGGCGGATATAGTCAGACTCCAAAATTAATGTGTTCCTGTTCCAGTCCTGTCCGTGGCAAATTCTGAACAGAGCTTGAACAGTTCACAATAAGGGCAAAACCGGACTATTGGAAGAACTACCTTTAGTACCCGATGAAATGTTTGGTTTATAATGACGGTTATATATATATAGTTTTAAGCATTGATTTCAGATGAAAGACTGTTCGATTATGTTTTTGTAATCAAATTTGTGAGCTTGATATAAATAAAATTTTCATTGTATTTAAGCATTCGCACAGTATAACAAAATAACAGTCGTCACACGTACAATTATGCGTTTTGATCTTCCATGATAATCATCGTAGTGAATTTAAATTTTGCATGCTATGGGAGACGAAATTAATCAAGAGGATCAGCAATAACCTAATAATGCACTAACGAAGTACTCAGAAGAATTTTTGCAAGCGATATTTTTAAACCAGGAACATTTTTTGCAGTCTCAAAACTCATTCACTTTGCCAGGTATGTAATGCACTTGATATTGAGTTTAAAACCACTCTATGTTTTTAATCAGACTTTCCTTCTCGTGAAGCATATGCAGCATCGTTTTTCACTTAAATATTATTCCATATATATATATATATATATATATATATATATATATATATATATATATATACTATTAACAAAATCGACATCAAACAGACGACACCCCAGTTAAACGGGCAGTTTCGTTGACTTAAATTAAACGTTAATTTCAACATTTATCAAGATGCAAATCGTTAAAAAGTTATATTTAGTGTTTTATCTTCAGTTAACGATAAAAATAAAAATTTCGTGAGTTTGCGATCTTGAATTAAACAACAATTCCATTTAACCTGTCGTCCAAAAACACAGAAAAACATCCGCCAGTCGCAAGCACTGACGCGTTTCGACCTTCCATGATCATCATCAGAGTACGACGGCAAACTGACTAGCGAGGATCAAGCCGCATTGCATATATATGAAAAGCAAAATTAGATATGCGGCTCGCACGTTTAGCATTCCGCATACATTTTACGTGACTCGAAATGTCGGCTGCACAATTTCTATGCAGTCATGAATATTAACTGTTACAGCTTTCGATACAAAAAATATATAGCCAATTCAATTAAACAATAATTGATTGCGCAGGTAATTAGTAGAGTTCTTTGAAATCAAGTTTACGGCGTGAAGTAAACACAAATCCCATTGTATTTAACCAGCCGTCGAACAACAACAAAATACCGCCAGTGCTATACTGTTCGACGACTGGTTAAATAAAAATGGGATTGGTGTTTACTTCAAGCGCGCAAACTTGATTTAAAGAACTCTTTCCAGCACACGCGCTTTCATTTATTGTTTATTTGTATTGCCCATATATTTGTTTGTGGCGAAAGCTGTAAACAATTAATGTTCGTGACTGCATAGAAATTGTGCAGCCGACATTTCCAGTCAAGTTCAATGTATGCAAGACTGCTAGAGGTGAGAGCCGCATATCTGAATTTGCATTCCTTATATGTGCAATGCGGTTTGATCCTCGATAGTCAGTTTGCCGTCGTACTCTGATGATGATCATGGAAGGCCGAAACGCGTCAGTGCGTTGCGGCTGGCGGTAGTTTTGTTATGTTGTTCGACGACTGGTTTAATACAATGGGATTGGTGTTTACTTCAAGCTCGCAAACTTGATTTAAAGAATTGTTAGCACCACCCGCGCAATCAGTTATTGTTTAAATTTGGTGCGTGTTTTTTCATAAATTGCTGTAAACATACAAACAATTTGTGATTGACTAATTGTATCGCGTATATGTACGAGCATTGCCATGACTGAAAAATATATTTGGGATTTCTTGTATCAAGCTTGCAAGCATAATATAAACACTAATCCGTCAGTGTATAACTAAACGCACAATGCAGCACAGCAAGCTTCAATCAGAACTGTTGACGCATTTCGACCTTCGATGAACATCGTCAGACAAGACGGAAAACTGAGTAACGAAGAACGAACATAAATTATTATGTAAGTTATCTAGAATCAGATATTTGGCGCTCACACCTAGAAGTCTCGCATACATCGTACTTGAATGCAAATGTTGGCTGCAACATTTAATGCCGTCACTAGCACAAATTATCTGGAATTTTCCCTACATGTATATAATATACACAAACAATCATTCATTGATCAGTTGGTGATAACAATTATTTAAAATAAGTTTGTACGTTTAAAAGAAGTACAATCCTATATCAAATCAAGTACAGCGCGTGCAAGCCTACAAATATTGCGTGCTAAATATCCGATTTTCCATACCTTATATACTCAAGGCCATTTGATTCTCGTTAGCCGGATATCCGCCATGTTCTGACGGTGATCATGAAAGGTCGAAACAACACGCCGGTGCGTGTGGCAGACGTTTGACTAAATTCAATGGAGCTGGTGTTTAATTTAAAATCGTAAACTTGATTTGAACAATTATTATCAACATCAACGCAATCAGTGATAGTTTAAGGTAATGAACAAGCCTCAATTCCTAACTTAAAAAATTTACATGAGATTGCTAGAGTTGACAAACGTATCTCAGCTGATCAAATCATGGCTTTAGAAAAGCAGCTTTACCTTAGCATTTCGGTTTTCCTTCGAGCGTTTTAAATGAGCAGAAAGAAGGGGGAGACGCATCAATACGTATAGCTGACCGAAGTTGCTCCGTGATATTGCGTCTGGCTTTAATGATGGATTCGTTTTAATTTAAGTTTGTAAATGCTTTTAAGCGAATGCCTTGTTCAATGACATCTTCCATAATTTAAAATTAACTTGACATTAACCGTCTAATTCATATTATTTGTATGATAATACACAACAGCCGGATATATATACATAAACACGACTCCTGATCTCAATGGCGTCAGTTTATATCTACATCATTATTGACGCCAGCGATGACAGGTTATTGGCTATGTCAGAGTTCTTTCAGGAATAAATATAATAGGAAGTAATAATACAGCCTCTAAAGTACACTTTTAATCGAAAACAAACTTAAACATCGATGCTGACATCTGTCAATGTCTATGATGACATCTAGCCAGTTCATATTGTTTTAGTAGAGGTTAAATGGTGTACTGCAAGTCTGGCTTTTGATAAGATCCCATCTAAATACATATTTAAATACGCTCGAGCTATGAAAAACACAACAATGTTTTGTTCACTTCTTTTCTAGGTTCTTTGGCATCTGTCTATGTCTAGGGAATCACGTAAATTACGCATAATCGATTGATAAAATGTAGCAAACACCAAAAAAATGAGTGAATAATAGCCTATTTTCTAATATGTAAATTTATTTCAATATGTACACCGAATATTCTCAACCTGCATTCATAATACCATTTGTATTTTTAATTCTATACAAAAGTTTTTATTTAATTTAGGTCTTTACTTTAGTACACGAGGAGTACACTCTTTTCAAAAGAAGAAGCCTTATTCTATTAATTTCTGTTGGGTTTTATTTATAACAGTTACTTACCTTTCGAAAGGTTTTATTTCGCTTAATTTATTGTTTAAATAGTACAATATTTGCCTTCACCTAAGTCGACTTCCCTTATTTTTGTCCATTTTGTCCGTCATTGTTATTGATTTTGCGTTCTAATATTTTCTCCAACGTAATATTAATTTTATCTTCATGCATTAAATAATCTTCGTTTGTGCGTATAAGTGGGTGAATTCATTCTATAAATAGAATAATATCCAAAGAAGTTATGTGTGTACTCGTTCTCTTTAAAAAAAATTCTGCGACAAATTCTTGATATTACGAGCTGAGTTCCCTATAAGGACAAAACCGGTGTACTGGATGAATGACTTTTTCTACATTATAAAATGCTTATTTTATACTGAAAAATGTATATACATAAATGGATGTGTGCTTATATCAAGATTGCAACCTTGATTTAAATTTAAATAAAATACCATGTCCCCAGATAGTGTGGTGTATGTTCAATATTGACAGATTGGGGATGGCAATTTGGATCTTTGGGTCTAAATTTATGCTGTTTACACCCCATCTAAAGAAAAGACTAACAAAGAAACTGTAGTTAGTATATAACTGAAAATTGTGCTTAGTATCCGGCAGGGTGGCTCAATGGTTAGAGCAATATACTCCGAAGCAGATGTGCCCAGGTTCGAGCCCTGTCCGCAACAAATTCTGGCAGTACTTGATGAGTTCCGAATAAGAACGGCTCATCTATTTCTGATTTGTGATCTATACGTTAACCCAACGTTAACTATCATTTAACGATTTACATTCGCACGGATTACTAAAATACTATTCACATACGAGAGCTCATTTTAAAGAAATTTTTACACACTATTTCATGATCATTATGTATGTATAGAAGTAATGCTTTGTGTATGCATATGATTGAGTAAAATAATGCCGTACAAATGAAGGCAACCTGCAGAGTTCGTCCAAATTTCACCAGAAGCTTGAATGTTGATGCCTCCAACAGGTACTTAAACCGAGAACATGGCATTAAAACGGTAGGATAACTGTTATGTCAACATAAAATATTTTTAATCAGACAAGAACCCATCGATATTTACGGCCTGACGTGAAGTCAACAATCAGCAAATCACAACGGCTGGGTAATCATCAGATGCAAACACTCATTGATTGTTTACTTGATTCTCGGGTTGCGTTCCGAGTTGTTTGCATCCGCTGTCTTCCTGATTTTGCCAGATATCAGGAAGACGGCGGATGCAAACAACTCGGAATGCAACCCGAGAATCAGTTAAATAACCTAGTCTCTGTCGTGCAGCATGTTTCTTTTAAAGTCATTGATTGTTCTGGTTGAGATACAGACGCCACTCCCATTATGTCAAACCAATCGCACGGCATAGAAAAACTAATGCCAGTCACACGTTCTGACGCGTTTCGACCATACATGAGCATCATCAGAGTGTGACGGCAAACAGTCTGGCAACGGTTATACTGAAAATTTATGAAAAATAAAAGATGCATCTATCACGACCAGCAGACACGCAGACATTTTGCTGGACTGAAAATATTGGCTGCAAAATTGCAAGGTGGTCACAGACGTAACAATTTTGCCTAACTTGTCACGAATTTGTATGTTATACAACTAACCGGCCATCTGCACAACCAATGATTTGATAACAGTTTAACTATTAATTTTCGTGGTTACATCTGCACAAATGCTACATTTGCGATTACATACAAAATTGTGGAGCCAAAATTCACGATCAAGTAAAATTTATACGCGACTAAAAACGATGAGAGACGCATATCTAACTTTGCATGCAGAATATATGCATTGCAGTGTGATCATCCGCTTTAGTCAGTTCGCCGTCAATCTCTGATGATGAAACTAGAAGTTCGAAACCCGATAGCCTAGCTGTGTTGCTGAACGGGTTAAATACAATGGGATTCGCGTTTATCACATTCGGCCAAACTTGAGGAAAATTTCTCAGGAAACATTTCGAAATAAAGGGAATCAATTATTTTTCCGACGTAAAGAATAACGTTTCAGTTAAGTTTGCCAATTTTTTCATCAGTTACCTAGTTAAAATGCACCTTCCCCTGTGGATATATTGGGAGGCCGCCCAGTGAAGCCACCTCTTTAATACTTGAGTAAAACTCATGCAATCCTAAGGATGATTACTACGATTGGCGATTGTGGGTTGTTTCGCAGAGATTCCATTGATCCCCATTTCCATGTACGCATTGATTTCGTCTTTGTGGTGGCTATGTGTTTATTCGTCCTCCGAAGGCTTCAACATCGGTCATATTACCCACTGGAAATGAGGTGCGATCTAATCTTCGTTGACTGGCAACGTTTCGATTCGTAATTTCCCGAATCATCATCAGGCCTCTAATCATATACACGCAGTACATTTATCACAATGGAAGATTTATGCAAATGTGGTCTGCTATTGTGAGCTTTGTACTGTGTTTATTTGATTAGAGGCCTGATGATGATTCGGGAAATTCTGAATCGAAACGTTGCCAGGCAACGAAGGTTAGATCGTGCCTCATTTCGAGTTGTTATTATGACCGATGTTGAAGCCTTCGAAGGAAGAATCAGCACCAAGCCACCACGAAGACGAACTCAATGCGTACTTGGAAATGGGGATCGGAACGGATAGTGCAAAGCGACAACCCAAAATCGCAAATCGTGGTAATCAGAATTGTGACGCCCACACTACCCAACCCTTAAAAAATATATGCGCAATCATTATCAGAGAGGACATCAGAAATAATTTTGCTTCTCGATTAGGGCTACTGAGTCCGTGTGTTCTGAATTATATATATATATATATATATATATATATATATATATATATATATATATATATATATATATATATATATATATATATATATATATATATATATATATACGTATTTATAGAATTCTATATCGGAAAATTTATTAATCTCCCACAACATTCTTTTACGTCCAGTTGCATCGAGTTGAAAACCTGTGGAATCGAAGATTTAAAATTCGATGCCCAACAGTTGTCTCGTCAATAGTTGATTTCTTTCTAATAAGAAAAATTTCAACAATTTTGTAGACAACACCTTTGTAAATTAAATATCCATAACAGGAATCTACTAAATTCTCAACAACTGCTATTGAAATAAATTCGTATTATCCAAAACGAAGCCAGCTCCAAAAAAGCTTAGATTAGATACAAGTTCATGTAATAACAACCCAAACCATTCCTATTATTATCCGTAATATTTCAATCCAAAGGAAAACGACATGAAAATGTCAAAATTTGTGTGGTCAAAAAGCAAAATTATACATCGGTTATTTTCATGCAGTCAAGGAAATGATGCAATAAATTCCCAGTTACATTCCAGTCAGTAGTGCTTCTATCTTTCGAGGTTTAGTCAATTGTAAATAATCTCACTATATCAGAAAGGTTACCGCGAAAACTCGGATTGCTAGACATTTGAATTTAATAAACCACGGCTGTATTCACTTAGTTATTGAAACATTCAGTTAAATGCAATTTCGTATTAGGTATTGCCAACCTAGTAACAAATTAATTCGAATATGGTCAGAAGGACAAAACTAAAAAAGCATGAGCGGAAGGTATTACCTCATGTACGCCTTCATTTCCTGCTCACTAGCAACTCATCAGTAGGAGCTGGTACTTCGCCATTTACCCATTGGTTATTTAGGTATAGGGCGTAATACTGGCTCCTACTGATGATTCGCCAGTAAGCACGAAACGAATGTGCTCTGGAGATGTTACTTTCCGTTAAGGCTGACTTTTGTTTATCCTTATCATACTTGAACTAAGTTTTCCTTATGTTCGCAACACCTAATACACTATTGCATATATATTAGGTCTCTGCAACAAATGGCATCTGACTGTTGCATAATCAATTATATGTTTTATATTATTTTTCATAATCGAATGCATTCAATTTGGTACATTACTTATAGGATGTTAGTTTAATATTCATTATATGTATAAAGTTAGTTCAAAGTTGATTTTCGTTTATTCTGAATGAAAATTACTAACCATATGTGCCGAAGTTACATAGTGATTTTTATTTAAAAGCGTTAAGGTATATTAGACATCATATAAGAACCAAAGATATAGGTGGATACACAAAAAATTAATTTTACTTCTTCGAGTGAATAATGGTTTTATTTTTGTTAATAACTAAGTGTTTTTCCTAAGAAAGCTGATTTGCATATAAAATAATAAATAGAATTTCTTTTAAAAATCTCATAGGAATTGCATATTAAACGAGTTTTGACGGTAATCAAAAGTGTTTGGATTGGACATTCAATCACGGCCTGACTGGCTTCAGTCGTAGACACAAGACACTACAGAGGCATAGAGAGCTAATATACAGCGGATTTTAGAAAAATGCGGACAGGAAAATAGAAAATGGAAATTTTATTAAATTCTGAACAGTAAGTCAAACAAAAAGTCTTTTGAAACAGAAAATCCAGTTAATGCATATCCTGCAGACCAGTAATCGTAAATTACGGCAATTAAAATTTTAAACTAGTTTGGCTAAAACTGGCCAGAGATAAAGTATAACGGTTGTAATGTCGAATCCTTAAGAAATGCACTACTTCAAGATGTTGCACTAAAATATTTTTCGTGTTCCTTCACTCGTAAGGCCGTTTAACTTGAGTTATGTCTGTTCGTTTTTATGCCGTAAAATAAAACTATTATGACTACGCAAGATGACATTTTCTTTGTAGTCCAAAATGTAAAATAGGTAACAATGAACACGTCTGGAAGTGCAATGCATTATCTTGCAAATGTGAAGGGATAAATAGAAATTTTAATCGCTAGCAAATCTTTCAATAACAATTTTAAATGCTTAATATCCTTGTGTATCAAGGCGAGCGGTTATTTTTATAATCGCAGTGCTTTCTTGCAGCATACGGAAAATAAATACGTGTCAAAATGGCACCTTGTTCCCCCTAACACATAATCCCATTATAACAACTTAATTTCTTACTGTTAGTTTCTTTCTGTAGCATGGATATAGCAAAGTAAAATATAAAAGCTACACAACAACTTGCGCTCAGAATTTTTGCGAATGATTTAGAATATGCTCAAAAGTTTAAGCGATTTAAGCGAAAATTATGAGTTTGTTGTCAAAAAATGACAGACTGTCAACGCAACCCATTTATGTAGTTGCTCAGTGCAAAATACAAACTTAAGATCCTAACAATTAATACATCGTCACAAAAAGACATGACTAAAGATTAAACAGCACAGTCTCTCTTACTCTGCGTGAAGTATCAATTTATTTAATAAAACGAATGAGCAGCGAAAATTAAAGTTTTGACACCATAGACATTATAACTTAATATTATTGTCACGAAAAACATAACTAATTATGTAAAAAGCTTTGCATTAATATGCTTCCTGGCCGACTTCAATAAAACGCGTGGCTTGCGCCGCGTTTTACTTTTATGTTAATGCAATTTATTGGAAAAAAATTAGCCAATCAAACTCCTATTTTACAGGACAAAATAATGCTTATAAATTAGATTAATTTTAACTGATAACTGACAGGTATAAACAGAATTAAATACACCAGTTTTTGCATTTCGCGCCATAATAATGCGAAACCCTTTCATAACATTCAAACGACTGAGCAATTATATATAAAATGTCATTACTATGCATAGGGAACAATAAATTAAGCTCGCTGCCAACTCTCTGGAAAAATGCAATCGCTAATAAATGACAGACTGAGTGCTCATCTGTGCACCAATTGGAAAAATTCAAAACTGCCTTAGAAGGTAGCTTATGTATCTTATTAACACAGCTACTTGGAGAATTCTGATAAGTCTCTGGGACCGCATAAGTGGAATATGAGTGCGATCTTGGCGAACAACCTTTTCCACGATATTTTTCACTTAATCACATATCACCATACACTTTCGATCCTAGGTGCACGGGATTAGTGAAATTTTTTTTAGAATTTAGAGAAAATAGGCCATAGTCACGGAGCATTGTTGATCCGAGTTCACTGCACATTTGACATAGATTTTGATCTGTTTGTGCATACCAATATAATTGTATTTACAAAAACTGACAAAAAAATACACAGTTGAGACATATTTGCGAATCCCATTCCATTTTGAAATGCGAATTTAATTTTTAAGAGCCATGGTATTAGGAATTTAGCTCAAATGTCAGCTTAATGGCGATGTTTTAACCACTAATGTGACCATAATCAAGGTTGCAATCTTGATATAAGCACCTGACCCATTAATTACTTACATATATCAGTATAAACTAAGAATTTTATAGTGTAGAAAAGGCAATTCATCCAGTAGATCAGTTTCGATCTTATTGGAAACTCATCACGTACTGACTAGAATTTGCCGCAAACAGGGTTCGAACCTAGGCACGTCTGCATCGAAATCGGGTGCTTTAAACATTGAGTCACCCTAACGCACTATTTTATTAACAGGTTCGTGAACATTAATAAAAGCACGTTTGATTTCGCTATTGTGAGTAAAGGAAAACTAAATTAAAATACCACCACGTTATGCTTCTGTTAAGTTGATGTACACTGTCACTAAATTCCGTGGCTGTCACAATGCTTAACAGTTATTGTCATGCAATAAAATATCGTTGATTGCGCAAAAAATTACGGCGTAATTTATTTATCGACATAATTAGAAAGTTGAGTTAGATCATAAATAGTAAGTACGGCCACAAATAATTATTTGAGGTGGCAGCGATTAACGCGATTTGAAGACAAGCACTGAAACTTTTTTAAAGCAAACATGTATTCCCGATTTACTAAGTAATCTATTGACTATAGAGTCACTTCGTAATGAAAGAACAGGCTACACTACCTTTTTTATTATATTAGTCGCCTTCAAATTGTGTGCGGTTATGTTGTCGAGCTACTAATTTCAGAAAATGTGTAATCTTCAATTATTTTAGACGAATTGTTGTTTTCGCTGAGATCAACCAATCTTACGTTTTCCGCAAATACCTTGAAGCCTTTGCTTTCAATTTTAGGTGGGCTTGTTTTGGAATTGTGCTAGTTGAAATAGTATTTGAGTAATTGAACTCAGCACACATGCATTTATAAATTGAACCAATATAGTTTTAATTAAAACGTTGGATTGGGGAGAAAGTAACTAATTATGTTGGCTTTATTTTTGAGAAGACTGCTCAAAGCAAATTATGTTTGATAATGCATCAGGCTGTCATGGATTTTCAATACAGTATACAAGCGTTTATACTGCGGTTTGAATATATTTTAATCGAAGATATTTCTGAAATGATTGCATTTCAGTCAGTTCATCAGATGTTGCAAAATCTTATATTTTGTGAAATGTAAATTGATGCACAGAAGTTGTTCTAGATCGCCATGGGACCATATGATTATCATTTATCAGGACCACCATCAGGCTCATTTAATCAAACAACACAAGTTCAGAACATTTACATTTTAACTTCGTTCAAATTGGGTTATATGTTTTCGTGAACCTGATTGTGTTCATAGTAAATTAGGCTCAAAATGTCTCATAGAGATCTAGAAAAACAAGTTTACAATAATTGAACCTAACTAATTATTGTTTGTTGCGGAGAGCTAATATTTATGCATTTTTGTATTAGGTAATATGTATCTTGTAACAAAATATTTCAAATAGGACCAACAAGGTATACCAAAGTCAGCATTAACAGAAGGTATAATTTCGTGTATTAATGCGTTTCATGCTTACTGCTGACTCATCAATTGGACATGGAGACCATATTACTGGTACCCCATACAGGCTCAATATATATATAATATATATAATGAATTGGCTTTGAAATCGCGTTGTCGAAGGCTATATGAAGTTAATTCCACTACTGCGTTTATACACATTCGTATAGGAGTTTGTACAGTCCAACGATCCCACATAATTTGACTAAATATTTATGGGACATTGGGCATAGTACCGGCACCTACTGATGAGTCACCAGTAAGTACGGTACGCATGTCTACATGAGATTGTATATCTTCATGCTGATCCTTGTTTGTATGATTGACGCCGTGCCATGACGTTAGCTTTGTGAGGTTAAATTTCGTCAGTACGTGTAACTGAAGGCATTCATGCTAAGTTGTGCCAATTTAGAAATAGTTATATTGATGATTATTTCACGTTTCTCAATCATTAAATGTATAACAGTTAGATACTGTTTGTTGCGGAGAACTAATATATATGCAAGTATGTGTTAGGTGTTGCGAACCTAGTAACAAAGTATTTTAGTTGTGACCAGTAGGATAATGGTATTCATCATGTTGGTACCATGTACCGATTCGGCAACCATTGTGTTAGTACCATGTAGCTTTTGGGTACTATTATGTTGGTATCGGTTACTGACACAATAGCCATAGTGTTAGTAGCCTTTACAGACTCGGTATATATATTATATAAACTTAGCGTTGAAGTCGCATTGTCGAGACTTTATATGATGTTAGCTTCACTACTGCAGGTTTACACATTCGTCTAGGAGATTGTACCGTCCTATTTTCACACATTCCTCAACCTAATATATAGTGGTTAAAGGGAGTAATACCGACTCCTACTGATGAGAAGCCAGTTAGCACGAAACGAATGTGCATGAGATTATACTTTCCGTTCATGCTGTCTTTGGTTTATCCTTCTGGTAACTAGGTACGCAACAGCTTATACATAATTGCATTTAAATGGAGTTTATTGCAGCAAATGAAATAGAAAAATCAAGACAAACAGTCATTTTCAACTTGAGAATTCATGCTTTTCGAATTGGACGCAGTAAGAATTGAATCATTAACTCAGAGCATGTTGGAAGTTCAAATTAAAAAGCTTTTGGCTTTAATACTTAATTAGTTTCTCGTTTTCGTACTATGTGATTTGAATTGCAATGTTGCGATTTTATCACATTTTAGGCAAAGTGCTTTGTATGAAACACGATCAAGAGCACCAGAATTGCAAAATTGGTTCGAAGCACGATTGTGAGTGACTGGT
>JAQBSW010007450.1:0-40772 GCA_029291075.1 Eudiplozoon nipponicum | reverse complement strand
GAGTTTAGTTACTGAGACAAATTATATGTTAAAAACCAGTGGTGAGTCAAAAAAATAAAACATAAATAGAACGGTTTCGGGACGGGACTATCTTATTTGCTTAAATCTGCTATTGTGAGTCGCGACAGTATGGCACCAGTCCAAAATACGGTAATCACCTCCCAACCGTCGCTGCAAACAAAGATGTGATAGAACCGCATTTTCATTGGGACGAATACAAACTCAACTCGATCAAAGACAAAATAAAATTGGAAATTGTGATCAATCGGATCTTTGTGTAACTGTCCGTGCAAAGCTACTACCCGCGTACGCAAAACGCAGCGTTGGAACATAGCAATACTACCGCCAGTCGCAATGCACTGACGCGTTTCGATCTTTCATGATCATCATCAGCGTCCGACGGCAAACTGACTAGCGAGGGTCGATCCTCATTGCATTGCAGATTTATTATTCGTCATTTTGTGCATTGTTATTTGATGGAATTGCCTGCATTCTCGCGGACGATGAAGTCACCATGCAAAATTAGTGTATTATATTTATGTATCTAACAAATGCGTATTCAAAATTTTTTTATTGGCACTTTAGGCTATGCAGTGAGGGAAATATTTGAAATGAAGAGCCGAAACAAGCCCTTGAAATATTATTTTTACAATTTTTGTGATAGAATTACTCTAGACTCTAGGACTAATACTGTGCAAAAATAAATTTTTCGCTTCTACGACGTTTAGCTGTTGTTGCTGCAAATAGATTTCACTCTGTCCTTTCCAGAATTTTGTCCACATGAACTGATTTTTGGATTTAAATTTAGCATGGATGAATAAACGTATATGCCATCATTAGGCTGATTGATTACTTTAAAGTTGGGCTGATAGTCTTAATGACGCTTTATTTCTTTTGTCTTTGCCACAGTGAACCGTTCATTGTGTCCTAGTAATTTAGTAAAAATCAGTAATCAATTAAAGTATTAATTGTACGATAACTAACTATTATAATATTGTTTAATGCTCTACCATGTGTGTTTTCATTTAAAAAGTTGTTCTCCTGTCGAACTATTTATGCATGAAGCAAGGAAAATTAGCAGCCTAGTTAGGAAGTGAATAGTTAAAAAAATATATAGATTATATTTTTGAATGATTGCGAAGTGCGGGCGTCACAGTGATGAATACCGCGATTTGCGATCGTAGGCTGTTGCTTTGCAAAGATCCGAAACGTAGCCAGTCAGCGAAGATTAGATTGTACCTCATTTCCAGCGGTTTTTATGAAGGATGTTGTAGCCTTCGGATTTTTAATCAGCACTCAGTCACAGCGAAAACAAACGCATTGCGTACTTGGAAATGGGATCTATCGGATCTTTGTGAAACTAATTGTGCAAAGCGACATCCCACGATCGCATATCGTGCTATCCATCATTACGTAAATTGTTTCGTTTATAGCTCTTTTTGCTTTTCCGTGTATGCATGCGTAAAAACCGCTCAATAATTTTAATTGTTAACTAAATTGTTTATTGAAAAATACCTCTATCGGAAAACAGGTCTGCGCAACACCTTTAAAAAGAGCTATTATTTCATCAGATCTCAATTTGATCGTAAAATTTGTTATTCTATATGGTGAGTTTTGAATCGCATTTCCCGCTTTATATTTGTTTCCATATAATATATGTGATCAAGCGCATTTATTCTCATTTGCTTTTCAAAATGCACTTTATAAAGTACCAGATTTTGCAGGCGAGTTATGTTCTGGTGAAATATGGCCTGTTTAATCGTATTTCGTTTGCCTGTTTTATAATAAAGTTATGCTTCAGTACACAGTTTGTTTCTCAATTTAAATTACTAATACACAAAAATGGCTGAAGGAAAAATTATTCATGATTTTTCACTAACTACTACTATTAAACGAGCAATGAATTGACTTTCCAATTCGTTAATGGCTTGCAGTACGTTCCCGTATTGGCTGCATTTTTTTCAATTAGTAAATTAATAGTCTGCTGCTTGTTATCGACGTATGTCTAATTGAGTTTGAGCAAGTGGTAAAGTTTGTCTGCTTTGCTTGTTTCGTATTGATTTGGCAGCTAAATTTAATTCGAGTATTCTTTGCTTACACGATTTCGATTTCCCATCTTAGACGCGTAAAATGTTTCAGTTATCCAGCAGTGGTCAGCCTAAAAACTCATACTACTCTTAGCGCTTATTTAACAGAAAAATGAGCAAATATTGCTTTCCGCTTGAAATGTGGTCAAATTTAGTTGTTACAATTCGTCTGATTTGTGGACACTTCGGATGGTCACTGTCATCCATTACAATCATGTTTGGTCTGCAGCTCAATCGGGTACAGTACCTGATAGCGTCACATGTTTATTAGCCTCACATTGAGCAATAACTAAGCCTATAAATTCAGCTAGTAGACAATAATTTCAGTCATGTTCGTCTGTGCACATTTGCGAGTATGCTTGGTGACTCCTGATACCTGGTAAGTCGTATGGGGTTTCCATATGCTAGGATAGCCAAACTAACATGTAAAAATCTGCAAACTTGATTTAACTAGAAATATGAAAACTTTATTAAAATATCCTCGTATGCTATGTAAAGAGGCTTGTGAACTGCTTTTCATTTGTTTTATTCGCTTTTCAGACGAATTTAAGCGAAGAAGTGCTATCTTTAGACTGTTTCCCGCACCTGTTCATTGTTATCTACTCGTGACCAGCTTCAATAATAAACTGAGTTTAATATAACGAATATGATTATGTTCAGAAATTGTATTCTTTACATGGTAGGCATAGCCTACACATAGAATAGGTCTGACAGCACTAATGAAATTGAACTTAAAAGTTATAGAAAGCGGTTGGGACAGGAAATTTACCTTCATTGGTTTATGGACCAATACTTCAAAAGCTCATGCTGATTGGCGGTCTTCAGATTCGTAGTCGTTGTAGTCTAAAACTAACTGAAATCACTACAAACTGTCGCTGGGTTTATTTTAGAGTTAATTTATAATTCAATTAATTAATAGATTTATGCTTCTTTTTGTAGATGGAAATTAATTCGCCACCAGCCTATGTGTAGATCATTATATTCGAATTTTAATTAATCATAATGCATCGATCTTCGCGCTGTATTAAAACGATCTCCTTATTTGCTGAGTCGTGTAAGGTGGGTAATCGCAATCAGGCTACTACAGTCATCTTCATCTTTGATTCTGTGTTGTTTCGTTCTCTTTCCTTTTCTCAATCTAACAATAACGCTCCTCCAGATGCTATTAATATGATAGATGTTGATCGTGTCATTAAGCCCAATGTCGAATTGCCAAATATTCCAAATAATTTAATTAAACTACCATTCATTAAACATAGGTTGGGTTTTAACGTCGACACAGTTAATTTGCGAACATTTAAAAAATCTGGACAACAAGAAGCTCTTGCACATTCGTTGGATAAATTAGAAATCGATGTATGTTGCGAATACAGGATCCTACAAGCATTACAGAATGGGGTTCACTATCTCTATCTACGCGTTATTGGCTTCGAACATCTTCCACGGAGTTCTCTCAAGTCGCAAAATGGGGCCTCGGTATTATCCTTAGCTTTCGAGCTAACACTTGTTTAGTGGAATGGATTCCTGTAAACAGCCAACTTTGTGCGACACGTTAAACACATCTACTAAAATCAATTCCAGAAAAAATAATCAACGTTACTTTTTCGTTGTATCTGCATATGCTCCCAACGATTGCAGTTCAGATGACAGCAAGGACAATTTTAACTCCGACCTTAGCTGTTTACTAAGTAGAGCAAGAAGTTATGATATTTTCTGGGTTATTTTTCACATGAATGTTCAAGTTGGGCACTTAAGAAACTACGAATTTCATTTATGTGAAAGTTTCAGGAGCAATGCTAATAGTGAACGACTGTTGGATATCTTCGCAGAACACAGATTATTCTTAAGTAGTACAAACTTCAGACGTAGTGTAAGGCGTTGCGTCACACGGTGTCCTCATGCTCTCGAACAACAATGGACTCAAATAGATCATATATAAATTAGTCATAGATGGCGTGGTTACATCCATGATTGTCGTTCAATTTGGAACACGTATGCTGACTCGGACCATGAACTTAGCCGTAGATTTGCACTCAGGTTTTCCTGTAAAATAAATTCGAATAAGCCTCAAATATATGTAAGCAAACTCAAAAAAAACGTCTTTCCGGCAAAATTGTGAATACATTCTTAAGTCAAAGCTAACTGGTCTTGATGGCGAAAATTCGAATTTACATTGAGGATTATATGTTCCACTATTCACAATTTATGTGACATTAATGGCTCCCGTAGAAATAATCATTAGTTCGCTGTAAAATCTATGGAGGTACTCGAAACTAGTCGCCAAATTTATGTATCGATGTTTCACCAAAAATTATACTTGTGCTCAACAAAATTGGCATATCCTAGTATTGCGTTCTTGTAAGGCAAACAATATGATTTTGTTGCCAAATAGTAAACCTCGAGGCAGTGCTTCAGTATTCGACGGAATATCGAAATCATTATGTCTGCTCCTTTAAAGTCGGTTGTTTTGTTCGAAGCTTTGTCAGATCTAGACGGCCTGATTTCATGTTATCCGCTTTTGCATTATTTTCAGGGGTTTTTTTGTTATTTACTCTAACCAAGGTTGCGAACTTGATATAAACACCTGACCCATTAAGTACGTATATTTGTGAATATAAACTAAGAATTGTTTAGTGTAGAAAAGTCAATTCATTTAGTAGACCGGTTTCGTCCTTATTGAGAGCTCATCACTTTCTGGCCAGAATTTGCCGCGGACAGGCCTCGAACCTGGGCACGTCTGCTTCGAAATCTGAGGCTCTTACCACTGAGACACCCTGTTTGTTATGACTAATGTTTGTACTTAATGGGTCAGGTGTTTATATCAAGATAGCAAACTTGATTATAGTAATTGTTATTACCGCCCATGCAACCAATTTTCGTTTAATTGTATAAATGTTCATTTCATTACCACTTCCCCATGTAGTGTGGTGTCTGTTCTGTAATGACAGATTGGGGATGGTTAGTTGGAACTGAGGGTCTAAATGGACGCCATATGAGCTTCACCTAAAAGAAAAAAGACTAACCGAGTTACATTAGTTCGTATAAAACTGAAAATTGTGTGCAGTGTAGTGTGCGGCAGGTTGGCTCAGTGGTTAGAGCAACAGATTCCGAAGCAGACGTGTCCGGGTTCGATCTCTGTCCGCGGCAAAATCTGGCCTGTACGTGATGAGTTCCCAATATGGACGAAACCGGTCTACTGGATGAATTGCTTGTTCTAAAACTATACATCTCTTAGTTTATCCTGACAAATGTACGCAATTAATGGATCAGGTGTTTACATCAAGTTCACAACCTAAATTATGGTAAATTTTATCACCGCCCGCGCAACCAATGTTAGTTTATTTTTAGTCATTTGACAAATTTATTGCTGAAAAAATTACTTCTTTTGGAATGAAGTTGTTACGTGCGGAGATTGTGGCACCATATGTTTGCATATCCTTCTTTCTAGTAATTGTGAACTTGCACGCTTCATTTTCGCGTGACTCGACGTTTAATTCGCATTTTTATCAGTTAATTTATTATTGGCCTTTGCAAGCTGAAGGTAAAACGAAACCACTATGCTGTATAGAATTTTCTCTTTTTATATGCTATTGCACGCGGTTCATAACTGCATAAAATGTTTTTACAAAAAAATTCTTCGTAATATTGCGTTAAATGTTTTATTTTTGGTTGTGTCTTGTTATCTATTGCACTTTTGTATAAATTCTACTCCTGTTACATTATTCAATTATTTATCGTATTCTGACTTTTTTGTCTTTTAATGTTTATCATTGTTATTCTTTGGCGTGACCTCAGCACCGGAAGTACTAAAGGTTAGAGATGGAAATTCAGGCTACGGCAGAGAGGTAGATTGCTGGGCGATTGGTGTGATTGCCTACATTTTGTGAGTTGATGTTTTTTTCAAAAAAAATATTTTCATTGTAAAACCCGCTATTTTGCATTATACTATATCATAGATTACCTTCAAAATCTCCCTTTTTTAGAACGTAGCCAGAGAAAATTCTGGCCTTCAGGCCGATGGGCCCTCGCCAGTCGTATCCGCAACAATAGAATTAGCCTTACTAGAAAATTTCAAGACAACCTTCATTTTGTATGTCAAGTATTCTGTTTGGTTTAGCGTAGTTTTAAGTGAATATTGACAGATTGAGAGCAAACCTGCTTGGACCGCTAAAAGCATTGACCATTCGAGCTTTAGGCGTGGCGTTTCTGTTCAACTCTGTATGGCTGTCCATCTAAGAAAGAGTAAGATCTGCAGATAAGTCACATTTCTCTAATGTGAATGGACGAACATATGTTCGAAGTCCATATGTGAATGTGTGTGCTTTTCATATTTAACGTATCCAAGATTTTCTTTCATGGTTTGTAGACTAGCACTCATAGTTCCTCAATGATCCGATGGTTACTCATTTCTATGTTCGCGCCGAGTTAAGGCTTGCTGATGGTTGGGTGCTGATTCTTCCCGTACTTCTAAGGCTTCCACACGATTCGAACTAACCACTGAAAATGCAGGTCGATTTAATCTTGGTGGTATTAAGATTAGATCGACCTGCATTTCCAGTGGTTAGTTCGAATGATGTTGAAGCCTTAGAATTGACGGGACGAATCAGCACACAGCCATCACGAGGCCTAGCATGGCGCGAACATGGAAACGAGTAGCAATCGGATCATTGCGGAACTGTGAGTGCTAATCTAGAAACCATGAAATTAAATTGTGGATACGTTATATAAGATGATTGCACTGTGCAACTTAGAGCAATAACTTTTCTTTACTGGAATATTTGCGTATTGTCATATATGTTTATTTCTTAATATACACATATATCTTAAATGTTTTTCATGCAATACATCTGTGTGGTAGCCATTTGTTACCCTCGAACATAGAAATTGTTATATTGACTTATGAAACATGTGCAATGGAATAATTATTTTGATTTCGACCATTTTTCTTTAAAACTAAGCATTCTATGAAATGCTCTTTTTTTATAACTTGGATAGATAAAAAGCTAGGAAACGGTATTCGTTCAAATCGGCTACATAAGACTTCACATTTCACGTTTATTCAAATTATAAAATCTATACAATATGGCCTAAAATTATGTGAATGCTATTATTCTCTGTAGGTACTTATGAAATCCCAGGCTTTTCGATTTCATGTTTGTATTTTCTTTGCTTTCAGATGCCAAGCTGTCCTTAATTTCCACTCTGTTTGCTTATATAGTTTGAGTATATATATATATATATATATATATATATATATATATATATATATATATAATGGAATATTTTTGTATGAATATTTTTGTACGCGTTTTATTAGCTGTAATGCTGATAACTACGCAGGTTTGGTTTATATTGTATTATATATATATATATATATATATATATATATATATATATATAATGATTGGGTTTCTAGCAAGTCGCATTTTCGAAGAATTATATATGAAATTAGCATAGCTACTGCAGGTTTACACATTCATATATAAGATTTTGCCGTCCGATTTTCCCACATTCCTCACCCAAATATATAGTGGGTATGGAGTTGAATACCGACTTCTATTGATAAGTTGCCAGCAAGCCAGAAACCAATGTGCACATGAAATTATACCTTCCTTTCATGCTGTCTTTTGTTTATACTGCTGATCATATTAGTATATATATATTAGGACTCAGCAACAAACAGTAGCTGGTTGTATCCTGATGATCGAACTGTTTAGCCTTTTTTCGGAAGCTGTTTGTTTCATAGAAAAGTGTATGTTTATGCTAATTTATTCCACTTTGCTTTAAACGCAATAGAGAGATTTGTTAAAGTTGATGTCTCTTTAAAAATGCGCCGAAATTTATGCCTTTCCTGATTATGATGGAATTATAAATAATTTCTTGTGCTAAATTATGTTGGAATCTGTTAATCAATGGCTTTTTCGTACGTTTGGCATGCAAATCCTCACACGCAGACAGCATATAAAGATAAAAATATTCCTTTATGAGAGAGTCAGAGGCATAACCCTGGTTAAAAAAAATCCGTCCATAAAGAAGTAGGCAGATCTCATGCCTCATTTCGCTATGCAGTGCGAATTGTCCTCAAATAGACACACACACAAACTCAAAAGTAAACTGGTTACCAACTAAAAATTATCCGTAACCGTGTAGAAAATAAATATGAAAAAAAACCGATTTATTCTTACTGAATAATAGGCGAGGTCGCATGATATGTACAGATTGCAGGCACCTAGCCACTTCTTAGCTGGGCCTTGGTTTGCGAAACAAGCTTTAAACGTTCACTTTCCTCATTTTTAATCCGGGTATTTAGACATCCGTTTGCGGACTCCTCTGTCAACCGTATGCTCATCGCCAGTCGATTTTAATATCCGGATGGTAGAACTTTTTAATATTTAAGCCTGTGCTAGTTGTTTTACATAAAGAGCTTTATATATTTATATGTATATATATCTTAGTTTCGCCAACTTTGATTTACAAAGACCTAAGAAAATGTTAACTTTGCTGTGTGTCCCGTTTCAATATATACTCGCAAATGGCTGATTTTTCTGACTGTGCCATATCTCGTCTAAGTCGATTTATGTGATAACTGTTCTTGTAAACTATGAATTATTTAGAGTAAGTTGGCAAATTATCATTGGCGTCCAGCTTCATTATCCTATGTGTGCTGAAGTTGATATTATGATTTGCCTTCGTGATTCAACTTTACTGAAGTGCATTTATTGCAATTGGTAGATGATCTGAGATGTGAAGTCTACGAAGACATATTTGTCTATGTGTGGTACAGAGAGATTGGGAGAGTATGTTTCCTCCTTATTTATATGACAAAAAAAGTATGTGCGGATTTCCTTGTTTGTTCTCATTTGACTGAACTCTTCGTTTTTCACAGTCACTATGTTATTTCTTTTAAATTTTCATTACATTTCATCTGTTTTGATATACCTAGCTTGATATTTAACTGGTACGTTGTAGGATAATTTAGACTTGATTTCTTAGTATTGCGTCCGCAACTTTTATTCCAATCATTTGTTTTTTATAGTTTGTTTCATTTGCGCTCGATGTCATAACTATGTGAGGCTCAACAACTGGAACCAACAAGGTTACAGTGCATATTTCGAGCATAAAGATGCAGCCATCTCTGGTTAGGAAAAAGCTAGTTTAATATTTTCAATACTAGCTCCATGAAAATGTATAGAGGAAAGGAGATTGACCATACTTCTTCACTAGTTGCGGAGCGGAATTCCCGTTTCAGTCACGGAGTTGACTTTGAAGAGTCAAATTGACTGTTTTCAATGTTAAAATCTGTCCGAATTGTAGCTTACGCCAATGGGGCGTTCACTACGAAAATAGTGCCGTGGTGGGTAGTTCAACTGAAAAATTTGATAAGCACAACCTGGCAGCGAAATTGGCTTAGCCTTGTTTTCTTGCCTCACAAAGAGAATTAATAGAAAGTTCATAAAATACGTTTATATGGAGGTCATCTTTGCTTGTATGTAAGTATGTATTAGGTGTTGCAAAACTAGTAACAAATTAGTTCAGTTGTGACTAGAAGTATAAACCAAAGACAGCATGAACGGAAAGTATAATCTCATGCACATTCGTTTCGTGCTTACTAGCGACTCATCAGTATGAGCCGGTATTACGTCCTTTAACAAATATATATTTGGGTGAGGAATGTGGGATAATAAGACGGTATTTGATAATATATGTTGGTTTGCTCCTTAGAATGTCTATAAGCATCTTAGATCGTCAACTCCAAAACCCGTCTCACTAACATATAATACAAGAGCATGATCTTCAAGGTAAAGTGAGGTTCCCTCGTCACTACACTAATGAAGGAAGTCTTAATCAACTACTCCAGCTTTCACAAGTCTCATATTCACAACGAGCTCAAATTGTTTGAGTTATTTAAACAGCTACCGAATATCGAAGAATTAACTACTTTGAATTAGACATGGATTAAGAATCGATATCCAAATTATATCTTCTGGTAAGTCTGCGTTACATTTGATTTGGAATCGAAACATAAAACCATAACTACCGGTAGAAAGCGACATAAATGTGGAAATACTGAATTTCAATATGAGTAAAAAAATTCAAAATAACATCGAAATGGTATGAAAATAAGCTCTTACACAATTCCGTAAGTTAACTATTAAGAAATAGAAAATAGAAAATAGAAACCCTAAACACGGAGGTCTGAAAGGTAACTTGCCTAGATTGTAAACCTATGCGTGTAGAAAAGACTGTGCAACAAATAAATGTAAGAAGAGGAGAACGTACAACAGATGGCAGTTATGGGCATATTCAGGCATCGGACCTAGATAGGCACTCACAAGTACTTGGTCATTAAACAGTTTATGGGGCTCTATATGAAACAATAGTGAAATGATCAGACTAATTTGATAATCAATTGAAATAAACTCCATGGATAATGTCATGACTGAAATAGGATTCTAAAAAGCTCCTGCATGAACATATATAGATGCCTTACCCATTATCAGGAAGAGTAGGCTAGAAGAAACAAAAGCGATCAACAATCCGAGTAAGATACTAAGATCGGAAATCGGAAATTATTTACCGCGAGTGTAGGCCTTGTAAAGTTTCTTAAATTTAATCTTACTGATACAGCAATATTTATACTCTTTTCTCCTGTCTTGTAACATCTTTGCCCAATTTGATTTTTAATTACTATAATCAAGGTTGCGGTCTTGATATAAACACCTGACCCATTAATTACTTACAGATGTCAGTATAAACTAAGAATTGTATAGTGTAGAAAAGGCAATTTGTTTCAATTAAGCCGTCCTTTGCTTTTGTAGCATTTTAAATATTTTATTGGTATACTAGCGTAATTTCTTCCATCTTTTATTTCCTAATCTGCCCTCTTTCATTCTAGTACTCTGTATTATTTCTCATAAATAAGCTTCTAAATTATCCGTTTCTTAGGTAAATAAAATTGCCCCATCATTATTATCTCTCTCGTACTCTCTCTACCTCTCCCTTTCTCTCTCTCTCTTTCTGCATTTCGCTTTATGAATTAATTACTAGTCATTTTACTCAGCGCATATTTAGCTTGTAATACTTAACCTCTTTAAATTTAATCTCTTTACTTTACAATTAAAATGATTTGCCACTCCTTGAAATAGATTTTCATATTCAGTATAAAATGATTAAGCCGGAAATCGAGTATGCTAGTAGAATCCCGTATGCAACATGAAATGACCCTAGCTGAGTTATAGGAATTTGACTTATCATATGCACTATAAAATTAGTTAAATAAATTCTACAAAGAATGCATCTACTATATATTGTGATTTGAAGTCAAATGGAAGGATTTTTTATGTATATGTTGTCAATATAAACTAAATATTGCATCAGGTAGAAAATCAATTCATCAAGTAGACCGCATTCGTCCTTTTTGGGATCTATTCAAGTACCGTCCAGAATTTGCCGTGGACAGGAGCCGAACCGGGGCACATTTGCTTTTAAATTTTGAACTATCCGCTGCGTCATCCCTTTTGCACAATAGGTATAATTTTAAGTCATATACAAAGTTTTCTTTTTTAGTTAGCTTTTCTTTTGGATAGAACCTTGTTGGCATCTTTTATGACAAAATTCTAACTAGCCATCCTCGATCTGTCATTATACAGCAGACATGCCACTTGGGAAAATTATTTGAATTGAAGTATAATGAGAGGAATTGGATTTCTATGTTGTCAATATAAATTACACATTGCATCAGATAGCAAAGGCAATTCATCCAGTAGACTGGTCTCGTCCTCATTCTGAACTAATCGAATAATGTCCAGAATTTACTGCGGATATAGCCAGGTCACATTGCTTCGGATTTTGGAACTCTATTCACCGCGCCACCTCTTCCACACCTACAAGCTATTTTAAGTCATACACTAACTCACGTTTGTTTATATTCCCATACTTCGGTTGAAACCTAATTTGGATTTATAAATAGCCATCCTCAATCTGTCATATTTATGACGTGATACAGTGAAAACCGCAAGGAAGCTGTATTGCTGACGTTTCCTTGCCTTATTGCTGACTTGGACATTCTGGTTACTGTGTCCACCTCTATTGGTTGGGCAATGCACGCGGATATCGTTGGTGTTTATTATCAGTGTATCGTCTAGACGAGACTTAATTATGCCTATTTTTGCAGTTAAATTGTTCATTTGAGCAGTCAGTCCTTGAATCAACGTTTCTAACCCATCAGAAGCCATATTTTAAATGTACCACATATGCTTTATTTTTACTCAATTATATATAGTATTTTGCTCGCATAACGAGCATCGATTTAATAAAACAAATTTACAAATTGCAGCCGGATTTATGCAAGCAGAAGAAGCTTGAACTGGATGTGACGCATGCAATTGATTGGTTTCCGTTTTTCACACTCTCTCTATTTTCACATATTTCTATCTTGTTTTGCTTTCCAATTTATACATAAAGATATGTTCATTAGTAGATATTTGAGAAGACAATGCGAAAGAAATATTTCTTATATCTGACAAAATTTCTTTTTGTTTTTGCACACAGGAAGGGTACAATGAATTTTATTAAAGCTCGCATTAAAAAAAGTATTAATTTATTTATTTTCACTTCAGCTCGAAGTCTGCTTTCATCATTGGGCTGACTGCTTCATCCTTATACGGGCGCTTCTGCGAGGAATTTCTGTTAAATTAATGCCCACCCTAGAAAAGACCCTTTGTTCGTTCTTTGTCTATTGCTACACTGGTGTTGTGAGGATGTTTAGTTTGCCTCACCTCTCTGTTATCTAGATAAATATACCCATAGACTTTAGGTACTCTCTCTCACTCATAAATCTATATTAATTTGTGTGAATAAATACTTATTTTTCTTTTATGGTTATGTGGCTGTTAAATGTTAGTTACTATTGGCCTTTGTATTCCTGTGCATAATGAGGATGATGATGCATCAGGTGGCGATTTTAATTCACCCAGTAGACTGGTCTCGTCCTCATTCGGAACTCATCGAGTAATATTCAGAATTTTCCGCGGATATGGCGCGAGCCGAGTTAAATTGGCTTCGGAGTCTGGCCCTCTACTCGCCACGCCACTCGTGCCGAATGCTACACGCCATTTTAAGTCACATTAATTTAATTTTTATGGTCATTATGGGGCGCAGACTTCGAAGCATATGTGCCCCTGTGTCATATACTAACTCAGGTTTTTTAAAATTTTCCTTTGCGTCAGGTGGAATCTATTTGGTATATCTTAAGATCTGAAGTTATAACTAGCAATCTTTCATATGTCATTATACAAAAGACAACTTATATATAATTAAACTCCTGCCATTAAACTTCATTTCAATATATATGTACACGACTGAAGTGCTTTTTGCGATGGAATCTCATCTATTGATACACAATTTCTACAAGTATACAGCTAATATTCGTAATCCGTTTCCCGTTTACTCATTTATCACAGTATATATATATATATATATATATATATATATATATATATATATTTGGTGGTAGATGATGGATTAAGTTCGCGATTCTTTGGTCTTATCTCAACCTTAGGATTAATGTTAGCAATACTCTAGTGAGGAATAGGGATTAGGGAAATATATTATTCAATTTGCTTTTAATTTTTGTTTTATTTTTACTATTAAATCAAGTTTTTAAAGTTATGCCTTTGGCAAAGCCATCTTGCATTTGTCTGTATGCCTTAAAGTTGATTTGGCATAGATTCGGTTCTTTATAATTTTAGGCGGTGTTTGTTACTATGTGGTGTTTTGTTAAGCATTAGCATCTAAGCTGGATCCAACACCTTTTTGATTTATTAGTTTTGTCTGTATTATTTTATCATTTCTGATATTTTTCTCATGGGTAAATTTTTTAAACCGATTCAACTTGTAATAAAATATTTTCTGTGCACGATAAAATAAATAGTTTGTTTAATTGGCCTTTTTATGCGAAAGCTAATTTCCGTTCCCGTTTTAAATCCACATTAAGACGTTTAAATTTCCACGTTTTCTATTCCAGAGATGTAAAATCTGAAATGATTTGTGAGTGTTTTTGTTTGTGTGTGAGCGCCTTATTTTAAAGTGATATTGACTTCATATTTCAATTTTCATTTAAGTTTGGGAAAATCAAATTTCTTTTGAGATTATATCGCTACAGTGACACAATGCTCTCCTACTCTAGTTTGACCAGTCTTAATATTTCTAATGTATGTCAGGACTACACTCCCTTTTATTATTTATTCTAGTTTTATTTAAATTGTTGTTATTGCCAAAGGTAAACACTACATTTATCGTGTTTGCCTACGAAATTTCTTGAATTGCTTGTTTGGCGAAAATATTAGAGTATTGTTCAATTTTGTGTGAATTTTTGTCGGTTATTTGTTCGCTGTTCAACAACCCAACCGTAAATTATTGTCATTTATACTAATTAATGATATTATTATTGCTAATACTCATTATTGTTGTTGATATTATTATTAGTAGTAGTATTAGTAGTATTGTAGGTATTCATGTACCTAATTTACAGCCAGGTTCCATTCTTATGTGCATCAATCACGGCTTGTGTGATGAATGCCATATTGACGTGCGCTTTTGATGATTAAGAACAACGCAATTAGATTGTAAATGTCAAGATTCGCGCCAAATTAAATGGTTTCACCAACGTTGGCCCGCCGCTAGTTAGCCACGTGGGTAGAGTGGGAGGAACTAATCCTCTTTTTTTATATAAATTAATCAAAATATGGTGTGAATCCTCTTTAAATGAAAACAAACGGGGGTTTAAGTCGGCTGAGAAAAGAAAAAATGGCGAAATGCAAAACTCTTTCTAGTTCAAATAGGTTCAGAAGGTTAAAAGAAAGTCAGCATGAAAGGAATGTATAATCCCATGTGCAAATATGTTTCACGTATACTGGCGACTCATTAATAGGAGCCGGTATTACGCCGTATACACGATATATTTGGGTGAGGAATGTGGGGCAATCGAACGGTACAATCTGTATGAATGTGTATCCCAGCAGTAGTGATGCCAACTTCATATAAAGTCTTCGACATTGCAACTTCAACACCAATTTACTATATATGACATGAGTCGACCGTCATTCCCATCTTCAAAAAAGGCAATCGTAATTCGTGCGATAACCATCGTTTTATAAGCTGGACCCCAGTCTTATCTAGGTTATTTGCTTTGATTATCCTATGTCGTCTTAGCGCTTCACGTGAATCACATACAAGAGAAGAACAGGTCGGATTCCGCGCTGGACGAGGTTGTATAGATAATATTTTTACGTTAAGGCAAGTTCTTGAACAGAGACATATCACCGCCCCACAGTAGCCGTCTTTCTAGACTTCAAGAGTGAATTTGATTTGGTGGATCGCAATATTTTATTCTATATTTTGTCGAAAAGTGATGTTCCCACAAAATTTGTTTATATTATACGAGCTCTCTACGCAAGTACTTCTGGTCGCGTTAAGGTTTACAACGAATTAACGCATAACTTTACAACCAGCAGTGGTGTTCGTCAAGGATGTCCACTCTCCCCCTTTTTTTGATTTTGTTATCGATGCTATTATGAATAACACACATCCGCACATTCAGGATGCAGATGTTGAAGTTCTGTCGAGCGGAAAACTAGTCGATCTTGACTATGCGGACGATATCGTACTATTATTCGACAATCGGGATGCTGCCCAGGCTACCTTGAATAGATTAACAGACGTTGTTCCGTCTCTCGGTATGAAATTCGCACCCTCTAATTGTAAGATACTGTTACAGGATCACCCACCACTCACTCCAACGTTGCGACCGCAGAATGAAGATCTAGACATAGACGACAGGTTTACATATCTTTGGAGCTCTATCAATAACGTAGGCAATATGTTAGACGAGGTGAGAATACGGATCGCGAAAGCTATAGTAGCTTTCTCGAACCTTCGTCATTTATGGAGAAACGCGAATATTTCACTTTGCCTTAAAGGTCGTTTTTACAATGCATCTGTACGCGCAGTCTTACTATACGCTAGTGAAACTTGGCCTCTTAGAGTTGATAATTTGAGACGCTTACGGGCATTCGATCATCGTTGTTTGAGAAGTATAGCACATGTTGGTTACCAACAACCAATAACTAACGTTGACATTCGTAGACGTATTTTTTAATCTGTCAATAAGTGCTCCTCGTTAGAAAAAAAATAAGGCTCCATCAACTTCGTTGACTCGGTTACGTTTTGTGTATGCTCTCATTGCGATTGCCCAGTAGAGCTCAGCTCTCTCATCTATCAGCTGATTGGCGTAAGAAACAAGGTGGGCAGATTTTGACATGGCAGAAACAGTTGAAGTCACTTACATCCAAATTGGGTAGTATAGGACCCACTCGTCACCCAGGATGGGGTCCTCGTGCGCATCATAGTTCTTGGTTAGAACCCCTTAGCGATATGGCATCGAATCGAGCTCAGTGGCGATCTTGTTGCATATGTCTAGTAGAATCATCTTCGTAACTTTCTTCTCTTAGTAGAGCAATGTTAGCTACGAGGTTTGGTTTGTTTATGACGTGATACAATGAAATCCGCAATGAAGCTCTATTGCTGATGTTGCCTTGTTCGAATGCTAACATTGTCATAATGGTGTTGTTTAGAGGTTTAGTTTGCCTCATTTCTGTGAGTTATCCTGATAAATTTACCCATAGTAGCTAGGTATTACTTCTCTCTGCCTCTCTTTCGTAAATCTCACTAATAATTTCTCTAAAACATTATTTCTGTTTTCATTTATATACATTTTTTCACTTATGGTTATATGGCAGTGAAACATTAGTCACTTTTGACTTTTGTATGGCTGGGCATGATGATGATGATGATGATGATGATGATGATGATGATGATGATGATGATGATGATATATGACATCTACCGAGCCTGTAAATAGTACCAACACTATGGTTGTTGAGTCGGTACCTGATACCAACACTATGGTTGCCGAGTCGGTAAATGACACTAACATAATGTGTTTCAGGATATGCTAAATTTTAACAAAATTGAGAATTGAAATTACGTCAAAGCACCTGCTACTACAGAAAATCCATGCACTCTGGTCTTGATTGTTCTCAGTTATCACTTTCCGCGATAATCATGACATAATCATAAATATATAAAATGTATACACTGTTTGTTGCAGAGGTCTAATGTATATGTGAAATTGTGTATAAGGTGTTGCGAATCTAGTAAAAAATGGTTCAAATAGGACAAGTAGGATAAACCAAATTCTTCACGAACGGAAGGCATAATCTCGTATGCACATTCGTATCGTGCTTGCGGGCGACTCATCAGAAGGAGCCGGCACTACGCCCTATACCCACTATATATTTGGGTGAGGAGTGTGGTACAATTAAATAGTACGATCTCCTATACGAACGTGTATACCAGCAGTATATAAAGTCGTGGACAATGCGACTTCAAAGACAACTTCTTATATATTATATTTATCGAGCCTGCAGAGTTTATCAACACTGTGGTTGCCGGGTCAATATATGATACCAACCCATTGGATTTCAAGGTATGCTATATTTCGCAAAAATTGGAAATACAACCACTTCAGAACGCCTAATACTCCAGCAAATCCATACATTGGCTTCTCTTAGTCCTTGTAAGTGAAGCCTTACATCAGAGCGTCTACTGTACAATAATTTCGATAGTCCCTTTTTGCCATAATTATTTGGCAGTGTCGACATTATAGTTATGTGTTTGCTAAAATATATTATAAGCTCTTTTCTGTTGCTTCTAGCCTTAAAACGTCTGTACTTTCGTTGCTGTAGACGTTGTCTTGCTACTTGTTCCGTTTCGTCAAAGTGAACGCAGAATCTACGTTGATTCAAGTTTCAAAGCACTTTGTTATGAAGATATTTAGTGGTAACCATAAGGAAGTTGTATCGTTGAGTTCTCATTGACCGACAGTTTTGTTAGCCTAGTGGATGTGTTGTTGTGTTGCCTTGTATAGGCCTGTTTTACGTATATTGTTTAGCCAGGTATTTCCATCCAAGCTAGATCAAATCCGATTTATCGATTAATATTGCTTTGTACACAATTTTAGCTTCATAATTATGTGACTGCAGAATAAGCCTTCTGGAATTCTGATGTCAGATTGTTTATGATGCAAACTCGAAAACTAGTATTTCATGCACTCCGAAGACAGGCTAACTCGTGAGAACCACTGCTGAACTCTACCGAAACCACCGCACAACCCTTACTTTCGTGGTTTTTCACTTGTGACAATTTTATTTCGTCAGTTCGCTTTGCTTTCTGTTGGTATTAAAATTTGAAGAGGTCCCTCATATCAATAAACTAAACTCTGCACGATTTGTACTAGTTTTGTTCACTTAAATTATTCATACGATGTAAACCTTGCAGTTAATTTATTTGTGATGAATTAGTATGTTTTTGTAGGCGTTTAGTATCAAATAGATTTTGTATTTGTGTATGATTCATTTTGTCTTGTTATGGCTTCGCATTACTGTAAAAGCAAACCTTTAATTATATTAAATATTATTGACTTACATAAATTTTTCACTCGAATTCTCGACACAATTTTATTTCCCTTAATTCTAAATACGTATACTTTATCAGTTGTATCCTTATTTTTTTACAATATAAGCACCTACATTGTTATCTGTCATTTTACGTGTCTTGTTTTGACATAAGATATATTCGCTACTGTTTTTGTTACTTCATGCCTTTTGACCAGACTCTCAAAGTCGCGTAACTCTAAAGTATTCGGGAGACTGAGAATGAAATTCGAGCCAAATAACACCAAAACATATCATTTTTCATATCATCTAGATGACGAAACTGATTATCGATGTGTTTTAAAGACTCTGTCAATTGCAGAAGCTTCCATTTGCTACAAATTGTTACTATTCCTCAGAAAACAACTCATACCTGTTAAAAAATCGACCCAGCGTATTAATGCAACTATCATAACATATAATTTATCTTAAAGTTAAAGGTTGGCTTCTCAGTTCTTTTATCTTTAAAATGTCCAATCAATAGGATAATAAAAATTTCAAATTAAAACATATTAAACTATATGCTTTAGCCTATTTCACAGATTAATGTCCTAATTTATATCGAACCGACACAAGCTGAATGAAAAGTGGGTCAGGAAACAACTGAAAATGCTTCTCGTTTAGAACCGGTGCAGAATACTCAAAGCCGGACGCACTGTAGACTCTAAGTTTTATTTGCTGTTCTGCGAAGTCCTCATTCGTGAGTTGGGGTTTGGGCATAGTCATGCATTCGCCATTCAGTGAAATAAAAGATTAAATCGAAATCTTAATGATAATTTGAAATATAAATATCATTCTATCGTACTTCATTTCCAGTGGTTAGTACGAATGGTGTGGAAGCCTTCGAAGTGATGGCACGGATCAGCCCCCAGCAACCACGAAGCCGAACTCAGCGCGTACATGGGAATGAGGATCAATCGGATTGTTGCGAATCTGAGGGTGCTAGTCGACCGCCCACCAAAGAAAATTGGGAATACGCTTAATTCACTAGATATCACGTATAATACGATCCCCAACTGTAAACGTTTATTTTTTTTAAACTCAAAGGAAATTGTTATAATGTTTGGTCACAATATAAAAACAATCATATTCGTAACAGTGGTGGAGAATAAATATACATGCAATTGTGTATTATGTTGCGCACGTAGTAACAAATTAGTCCAAATATGACCAGAAGGATTAACCACAGTCAGCATGAACGGAATGTATATTCTCGTGTACATCTGTTTCGTGTTTACTGGCGACTCACCAGTAGGCGCCGGCATTACGCCCTTTGACCACTATATATTTTTGTGAGGAATGTGCAAAAATATGACGGTACAATCTCCTAGACGAATGTGTAAACCTGCAGTAGTAAAGCTAACTTCACATAAAGTTTTCGACAACGCGACTTGAAAGCCAACTCTCTACATGTAATATATACTGGGTCTGTAAAAGGTACCATCACTATGTCTATTGTGTCAGTACCCGATACCAAAATTATGGTACCGAAAAGGTACATGGTACTAACGCTATGGTAGCTGAATCGGTACATGATACCAACACGATGGATTTCAATGTATGCTACAGTTCACCAAAATTGAGAATTACCAAGATTTATGAACACCTGTTACTCCAGCAAATCCATACATTATTCGTAACCGGTTACTTATATTGTAATAGATACATACAGAGAAATACCTGTAACTGCATGCAATCACATGTATAATTCACATGTGCACAAGTATAATTCATAAATGTAAGCTCAATACATGCACAGACATATTTTTCCTTCTCAGCTGCGAATCGAGCACATTGTGACCAAGGGACTTTGGATAGCCATAGTGCTTTCTTTTTCATTTTTTGGGAAGCACATTGGAAACGTATATGGTTAAGCTGTTGACAAAGCTCAATCATTCTATATCGCCTTGTATGTGACAAATCCAGATCTCTATGCGAGGAAGTCTTTAAATTATTCTTGTTGGAATATTTCAGCATATACCTGTGTAACCATTCGTCAGAAATGAACAAAAAACAAAGCGAAATTACTTTGTTTTCTGATCTTGTCAATTTACACTCCCATTAGGCCTCGCAAGCGTTCCGTACGAATTTTATAGTTATATATATATATATATATATATATATATATATATATATATATATATATATATATCCATTGCCTTCGAATATTACACTATATATTTTTTATTTGTAAGTGTACATGTGTATCGTGATGTAAAAGGTGTGCGTGTAGTGGTAATTTTTGTTGTATTTCCGAATGATGTCTGAGATCATTCTTGTATTTATGGATTGAGTTTTGGCCAACCGTTTGATGTGTAATGTAATGTAAAGTTATATATATATAGTATATATATAGAGAGAAAGAAGTTATATATATATATATAACATTGATAGGTAACTATATATTTTACTAAAGCTCGCATTCCATATATATATATATATATGAATATATTGAAATAAAGTATAATGGTAGGATTCAGTTGTGTATATTTTTCGTTTTACACTAGTCATTGCATGAGCTAATGAACTTTTTCTTTAAATAAGTCTGCTTCCTATTGGAAATTCATCAGTGATTGGCAAAATTGCTGCGGCCGTGATTTAAACGCTGAATTTAGCCGGCAATGTCTGCTGTAGTCTATCTTGAACTGTGCTTAGAATATACTTGCATTTTATGACATTCGCGTTGCTTTGGACTTTTATCAAGTCTGTTGTCTTTTCTGACATCGTTGGCAGTTTTTTTAACAATAATTGATTGTGCGGGTGGTGGTAACTATTCCATAAATCAAGTTTGCGAGCTTGGAGTAAACCCCAATCCCATTGCATTTAACCAGTCGTCAGAGAACCTAGCAAAACTATCCCAGGAGATCTCCCATCTTCAATAATCGCTAGTTGAAAATTTCCGAATTTCAAGATGTCATAACAGTTCGCACACAGAGAGCTATATTTCTACAGACTACATATCAATTGTCTTGTCCGTCTCTTGTTTTTTTTAAATATACATTTCTGCGTAGTTATGCGCACATAGTGTGAAGTAAGAAAACATTTTCCTGCTCTGTAAAATTTTATCTACTTCAGAGGTTGATCCCAAGTTGATCTTCATCAGTGGTTAGAGCACCAGATTCCGAAGCAGACGTGCCCAGGTTCGAACTCTATCCGCGTAAAATTCTGGACAGCATTTAAGAGTTCCCAAAAATGAGGAAACCGATCTGCTGAATGTATTTCCTTATCTACCTTATAAAATGCATAGTCTATAATGACATATATATATATATATATATATATATATATCTAACGCAGGTGTTTATATCAAGTTCGCAATCTTTATTTATATATTTTCATTGCCCGTGCAACCACTGCTCGTTTAATTATATAAATGTTTAATTAAATACCACTTCCCTAGGTAGTGCGGTGTCTGTTCTACAATAACAGGTTTATAATGCTAGTTGGAACTTTATGTCTAAAGTAATTACATATAGGCTCCATCAAAATGAAAGGCCAACCAAGAAACTTTAGTTAGTATACAACTGAAAATTGTGTTCAGTGTGCGGAAGGATGGCTCAGTTTTTAAAGCAATGATTCCGAAACGACGTGCCCAGGTTCGATCCCTGTACGCGGCAAATTTTAGACAGTACGTATTGAGTTCGCAATAAGAACGAAACTGGTCTACTGTAAGAATTGCCTTTTCTACATTGTGCGGTGCATAGATCACACTGACAAATCTATGTTTATAATGAGATTGATTTAAATGTAATAGCTAAATAAATTATTTGTAAATACATCTTTTAAACAATGCACTAAGTGAAAATAATTAATTTCCCTATCCAACACAAAACGATGTTGAAAAAATCTTAACTATTTAGGAATATATACGCTTGAAACTATTCAAATCATTATTGAATGTTGAAAAATGTTATTAGCACACTATACTATGTTCTACTGGTCGCGCATATGGTGAAGCAACGCGTATACTCAGCGAGTAAATAAAATCTCATCTGTGCAGACGTCACCAAATGCAGCATTGACACAAATGTTCGCAATAAATCGGGATAGACGGCAAGCAAATGTACTACAAATGAAGGCAAGTTTGCCGACATGGAAATAGCCCGAAGCAGCACGAATTAAATCGAGTAGCAAAATAAACAAACGCAAAATCATCTTCATGAAAACAAGCGCGCATATTTCCCTCTAAAAGATGAATTGTTGATCGGAAATAAGCAACAACTAATCCGATCTTATATACGTCAACTACAATAACCATAAAGCAAACCAAATAAATTGATGTCAACTATAACACAACTTAAACAAACCTTCATGCACCTATGTGGAAAACTCTATCTTGTCAGTTATTACATCTCCTTGTAATCATGACATAATTTAATGCAAACTATAATCGTTATATATTGTTTTTTCGCGAGGACATGCATACCTTGTAGCAAATTAGTTCAAATAGAATCTGAGGGATATGCCTAAGTTGGCATGAGCAGAAGGCATAATCTCATGTGCACATTAGTTTCATCATTGCTGGTGACTCGTCAGTAAGAGCCGGCACTACGCTCAATACCAACCATATCTTTGGTCAAGAAATTTTGACTTGTGCCGTCCAACTGTCCTGTGTTTCCTGGCGTATTGCCGACTCCTATTGATGAGCCGCCAGAAAGCGCGAAAGAACTTTTGCAATATAGCATTTGCAGTGCAACTGTTCTGGATGGTAAATATGTTTTTTTTGAAATCTTACTTGAAGCATTATTTTTTCGGTAATTTGTGTTGACTGGAGCAATAATTTTTTTTCTTTCTCTATTAAACACACACACACACACTGCGTCTCTCTTTAATTTAAACTCATTTTAAGAAGTTCAGTTTCTCTTAGCCTCTCTTTCTCTCGCATTCTCGCGTTCCATTTACTCGGATTGTTTTTTTATATTAAGGTTAGCTACCCTTCTTTCGCAGACACTTGCTAACACACTCAAGCGTATCCCTTCACTTTCTAGTTTTTCGACGTGATTTTACTCCAAGTCTAGTTTGTTCTGATAGGCCCACCAACTTTGTCTCCAACGCGAACGTTTCTTTGTCTACTCTTGCCTATAACAGGGCAAGAGCATATACTTCATTTATCATCTGTCATTATGCTCCATTCGTCCTCTTTGTTCAATTAATTGTTCTGTGACATGTTGCATAAATTAGCAGATAACGCCATTTCTACTTGTCGAGTGACAAGATTTGCCTATCCAAACAACTATCGTCTTCAGATTGGTTGATGTTTTATTCGCTTACGTGCTAACTAATTTATCCGAAAGACTGGACTTATTTTCTATCCTTGATTATTGAATGCTACGGCAATAAATATAATTAAGTCTCTTTTTTTATTCGAAATATGTCGATGCTCGTGTCTGAGTAACTCACCGAGTCGATAGTTCATCTCAAAATGAATGAAAAATCAATCGAGATGAAAAATTTCGTTAAATCAGTTCCATTTATTAATTCAAAATACCTGATTAAGTTGTGTATCACTGGTTTTGCCAATTGTTTATATTTCATTCGATGAATTGTCGACTGACAAGGATACCATGAAATGAGTATCCAAATAATAAGAAACCAGCAAGCAATGACTTGGCAAACGCAAGTACTTTTAGGAAAAAAACAGACCCGGTTATTCAGCAACACCTTATTTCTTAAAAATGTATTACACCAAAATGAAGTAAAACAGCTTGTGAAAAGCTGATATTCTGCACACCATGTTTGCGAGCATGAGATAAATACAAATCCAGTTGTACCTAACAAGTGGAACTACATAGCAAGAAGACTGTCATTTGCACGTGCTAACGCGTTTCGGTTTTCCCTGGTCATCACCAGATCACGACGTCAGAGTAACTTACGAGAATTAAGCTGCATTTCTTATATATGTAATTCAAAACCAGATCTACGGCTTTCGCCTCTAGTAGTCTCACATACATGTTAACGTCCATAGAGCTACGAACAATACAATTTTGTAAGTTTTACAACTAATCAATCATTGATTGCGTGGGTAATGAAAATTGTACTTTAGAACGAGTCTGCAAGCATCAATCACAACAACATAGCAAAACTACCGTTAATCACACCTATTGGCGAAAGTGATCCAATTCTAGCAGATTAAACTATGCATGTGTGTGGAGCAAGGCTATTCTAGTTGGACCGTTGCTTAGTGATCCATTCATTCGTAGACGATCTTGTGTACAATTGATGACTCTGACGAGAAATCTCATGCTCGCACAGACTTCAAAGTTGTCGAGCCACAACTGGAGCCCTTCAGCTTCCATGGATCTAAGCCATTCTGATGAATACAGGGCAGTGGTTCGTGCGCTAACACATGTACTCGGTCATCATTATTATATTCATCTGTGAGAATTCTCTTTGTGTTAATATTAATCGTTTAGTTTAGACGAGACCTAATATTTTACAACTCAGTTTAAGGTATTCATCCTTCACGCTAGCATATCAATTGGAAGCAATTTTAAATTTACACATCCACACTATTTTTCATTCTTGTATATAAAGTTCACTCAAGTAAGTGCGACTCATTGGTTAAATAAATGTAAACGATATTTATTTTTCTTTTATTAATGCATGAGATAGTGCTGCTGCTTCCAGGATTCTCCTGTTGCTTCTTAGCGTTGACTTGTTCGCTTCTGTGGAGAAGTTCTCTGGTATTCATATCAACCCTAAATAGTGCCCTTGGCGAGTTCTTGCACTCAAGGGTTCTCCTGCAGCACCTATACAGTCATTTTAAAGTTTATCGCAACTCTCCAGAAGTGAAGATGGCCGTCTTGCTGACCTCGAATACGTTTAGGATGCTGTCTTGTGGGCTGTAAAATAATACCAGCTACAGAGCTATTTATTACCGATAAGTAGGATCCAACCAAAAAAAATCTTAAAATGAACACCAGGAAAACTGTTATTATGGATCATTTTGATCCGGAACCTTAGATTTTGCTGAATGGCGCCCTGCTGCCAGTCATAACGTATTCATCTGAGTGAGATCGCTTGTGACATCAAACAAGTTGCTTTGTGCTGAGCAATAAAATATGTAAACTTTTTGTAGCAACTGTTTGTACTTGAAGCAAGCCCCGCTAGTACCGCCTGTCTCCTTTACTTGAAATCAATCTTAATGACTGCGCCGTTAGTACTTCATAGACTGGATAGATTGTCAGCTCTAGCTGCCTGTGCTTGGACAGCTTTGCAAATGGATGCATTTTTAGGTTTTTTCTATGTCACCGTTAGCTGAGCGCCAAGAGCAATTTTCAGAAGCAAAACTTACCAGCGAGATTGTTCAATTCGGGAAAATTTTGTTATGAACCGTTGGTGCTTGGGCTGGGGCCCCATTTACTAAGTCTGTTGTCAGGTTACTGATGCTGGAGCCCCTGAAAATGCAAGTCATTTATCTCGAAGCCTCGTGGTTTTATTCGTGATACTGATCATTTTAACATACCTCACCGTACTCTCAGTATCATCATCATTATGCACAGCTATACAAAATGTCAATAATAACTAATGTTTCACTGCCATATAACGATAGCATGCGAAACAAATAAAAACAAGAAAAAATTTATAAATAACGACAAAAGTAATAATTTAGACACACAAATTATTAGTCATGTTTGCGAGATAGAGAGAGAGAGAGAGAGAGTACTTAGTCACTATGACTATATTATTCTAGATTACTCACAGAAATGAGGAAAACTAAACTTCGACACAATGCCATTATTGCCAAGTCAGCTTTAAGACAGGGCAACATCAGCAATACTCCGCCTATACTCTAAGTAACTTTGCTACAATTGAATGGGATAAAATCTTATTAAGTCCAGTTGCGAACAAGATCTAGATTAGGGGCATTGTTAATTCTGCCATTTTGGTATAGGCTTTTAAGAAACCCATTGTGCAATAAACCTGTAACTTACTTTTTATACGTTTGTATGTATAAATGCATATAAAAATAAGTATATATTTAATTATGAATGTGTATGCATGTATGTATTTATATAAATTTATATATATATATATATATATATATATATATATATATATATATATATACATATTTATATGTATGTTAATTTGTTTGTATGTGTATATTTTATGTATGCATCATCATCCTAATCCCGGACCAAAGTACAGTGCGTAAGTAACTAATGTTTCATTGCCGTATAATCATGAAAAAATAAGAGAAATTTAAAAAAAAATATTGGTATGTTTACCTATATAACACACAGAAAAAAGCAATCTAGATCTCTACACAACACTATTATAACCAAGTAAGCTTTAGGGCAAGGCGAATCCAGCAATACAGTTTCCTTGCAAAACTCACATCTGACTCTGCTCAACTAAGAAAATATAGTTACGAACATGAGCATACAAGAACTCTGCAACAAGATAGCCACCGAGCTTGACTCAACGCCATATCGCACGAGGTTTTCAACCAAGATCTATGTTGCGCACGTGGACCCATCCTGGCAGACGGTGAGGATTCAATACAACCTAATTTGAATTTAGTTGATTTTAGCTAATTCTGCCCTGTCAAAATCTGTTCACGTTGTTTTTTATGCCAGGCTTGCGCTGGCTGAGAGAATAATGCCATACTGGGCAATCAAATTGAAGTCACATGTAAAGCGTCCCCGAACTAACATAGTTGGTGGAGCCTTATTTGGTTTTTCGAGCGAAGATAACTTGGTGGCCGATCACCAAATAAGTTTACGGTTGTCGACGTTGCTTATTCATTGGTGATAGCCTATACGTACTATGCTTCTCAAACACCATTGGCGTATAAAAACTTCATGTACAGATACATTGCGCACACAACCTTTATGGCCGAATGAGATACTCGCGTTTCTCCATAAATGACGAAGGTTGTAGAAAGTAACTCTAAGTTTCACGATTCTCCTACTCATCTCATCACTCGTACTTCCCGAGATATTGGTGCAGTTAACGGTATATTTAAGTCTGTCAACCACTTCCTTATCTACACACCGCAGTTGCAAAGTTGATGTGTGTGGTTGGTGATTTTGTTAAAGCATATTACATTTAGAGGGCGCGAATGCTATACCAAAAGACGGAACAACGGGTGATTATCAATTCAAGGTGGCCTGAGCAAAATCAAGATTATCGAATAATAATGTTTGTTTAAACCTTCAACAGAAACCTGCACGACGCGAGTCGACACACGTGTTTGAAAACGATTGACAGTCTTGGATGCAAACACACCATCTAATTTCTGCATGATCTTTTTGAGTCCACAGTTATCCGGAAGTTGGAAGACGGCATGTGGTGCAATGCCTTACACTGCGTTTTAATTTTTTGCTACTTAAGTATAGCCTATGCTCCGCGCAACTCTCCAACAGTCGTTCACCATTATCATTGTGCAATGAACATAAAGTTTATCTGCCACGTAGATAAAATTTTGTCTTGCTTAAGCGCCCAACTTGAGCATTCATGTCGCTCATAATCACGATTATATCTGAACTTCTTGCTCTAATTAGTAATGAGCCTATGTAGGATTAAAATGCGTCTGCGCTGCAATCCATGGGATCATATGCAGATAAAATAAAAAGGCGGGGCTGATTAATGTCTTCGTCATTAATTTTAGTAAACTTATTTTAGCGTGCCTTATAAATTCAGCAGTTTACAAGGATCCACTCAGCATGTGAATTAAAAAAACTTTACCGAAGCCCCATTTTCCGGCTTGATAAACCTTCGGAGAACCAGATTTTCGAAGCCAACAAGGCGTAGATAGGTATGGCGCACCCAGTTCTGTCATGATCGTACGATCCTGCATTCTGGTTTCGGTTACGCAACAGATATAGATTTCTTTTTTATCCAACGTAACTGCGAGAGATTCTTATCGTATAAATCTTACCTATAATTAATGAATGGTAGTTTCCTGTAACTATTTTTGATGGTTGGAAATCTGAATTTGAGCTCAGTAATATAATTATCAACTACCATATTTATTAACTTATCCTTGTTGTGAACAAGAAGGTGTTTGCATCAACTGTATTCAATTTGACTCTGGATATTTCGGCAGAATTTTTCAACGGAAAGCACATCCAACAAACAATTTGACAATAATTGAGTCAAGCAAACTGAATACTGTGGATGCAAACACCTTGTTAGGCACACTTAGGATAAAGTAATTAATCTTTTCTTTGTCGTGCAACGTGTTTCTTCCAAGCCACCAAATTTAGAGTTCTAAAAGAGCGTTGTTATATACATATATTCTTTTTGAATGCGAGCCTTAATAAAATTCATATCACCGTTTCTATGTGCAAAAATAAAAAAATTTTTTTATCAGTTTCAAGAACGACTTCTTTCTCATTTTCTTCCCAAGTATCTAAAAATGAACATATCTTTATATATACATTGAAAGTCAAAATAAGTTAGAAATATGTAAACATAAAGAGAGTGTGGAACACTTAGTTTCTCCAGACCTAACATTTAAAATAATTACTAAATGCAATAACAAAAGGGAGTTTGCCACATACGATAAGCAGATTTCAGCCGGATATCTGCAAGCAGAAGAAGCATGTTCAGGCATTGAGCTTGAACTGGAGCTGACGTAACGAAAATGTAAAGATGGTTATAAATAAAGATATATATATATATATATATATATATATATATATATATATATATATATATATATATATATATCTATGGTTTTACCTGTGTGTATATGAATAAATGTGATTTAAATATAACTATTTTTTATATTTTACATTTTGGCTAACCGCTTCACATAGGTTATGCGGCTATCCACCTTTTTATGATGAGAACGACCAGGAACTGTTCCGGCAAATTCGGCGGGCCCAGTATGAATTCGACTCGCCTTATTGGGATGAAATCTCGGAGTCAGGTGCGTTATTATCTTTTCTACAGATTATAGATTTTTTGATCATGTAATTACATTTGACTGGACCTATATTTTTATACGATTAAACAAGCATTGATTGCACGATTGATCCTTACAATTCTATAAAATAAGTTTGCGATTCTAAGATAATACCAATCTAGTTGCAAAACTCAGCACAACCAGCGTCAATCGTACACGTCTACGCTTTTCGACTTTCTTCGTTAGAACACAACGTCAAACTTACTATTTTTTAGTTTTTCCATGTTTTGTGACTTGTTAAACACAATTGGAATTGTGCTTATCTCCAATTCGCAAACTCGATTTAAAGAATTGTTAATAAGCATGGTTTTTGTTTCTTATGATTAATTATGCTGTATTTCTTGCGCTTGTACGTTGTTACTATGTCCCATACAAGATCGCCCCTGTAATGAGCACCGCTTTTCTTTGCGTCAACCTCCGCTATGAATGATCGACCTGGAGATTTACTACCGTCCACAGATGAGCAGAAATTTCTCCATCTTTTTGCAGCTGTGGAGCATAATTATATTGCGCTATTGGAATACTGCCTAAGCTGATGATAATGATGATTATTATGGTGTTGTTGGTGGAGGTGGTACTGTAAATTTTTTGTTCCATCTTTTCTAACGCATTAGTAAATTCGATCAGAATTTGTTCGCGATTATTTAAATCGCTTGTATTGTCTTGTCGTGAGCACAAGTGCGCTAGTTGTAGTTTTTCAGTTTTATTATGAAGCTGCCGCTATTTGATGTACTGACACGTTTCTACCTTTCCTGCGCGTACCGCTGAACGATAGTGAACGTAATGATGAAGATCAAACAGCAATATATATATATAATATTCTAGAAAGTCGACCAATGACTTATTCCTAGTTGTTTTCTAAATACTGTAATTTATTTGACTGACGAATTCATAATTTCTTTGCAATCAGGAACATGACTTTTCACAGTATTTGGTATTCCATTATAAGTTGGTTTAGTTGGTACTACTTCATTGCGTTGAACGATTTAGTATAAAACATTGTTGCTTACTTGAAGTAAACACCAATACCATATGATATTTTATTACTCCTACAGTATGGCAATATAGCCGGTATTTATACAAATATTCCGCCTAATGACTGGTGGGTCCTAGCTAGTCTTAATGGCAACGGTACCACGAACCTAGTTATTAATATCGAGATATTGCAATCTGATCTCATCTGAAACAACGAGTTTGGATTTACTGTAAATTTTACACCTGGCCTTGAATGAGTAGTGACGAAATGAGAGTAACCGTGCTAAATGCGCATGGCAGGTTTCGTTTGCAGAAAAACATTAACCATGAGTGCGAATATGTATGAGATACAGGTGGAGCTTAGTGGAAGGCAACTTTTGACGCTGCCTCATTTGTACCGGAGCCGAGCCCGTGCCATATACGCACGACAGACTTCTGTCTGCCTTCACTGTCCCTAGCTTACCGCTTAATTCCAAGAATATTTTACCCATTTTCCTTTGGAGTTTGAAAGACCTTGCTCCGCAAGCTAGTCATGTTTTTATGGCTGTCGATCTGCGCAAACGCACTACCTGGATCGTTTTCATTCAGGTGATTCGATCACTCCACACTGTGGCTCTATGTGGTCTAGAGCACAGTAAAAGCGCTTCTTTAATAATCTGAGGGATCCTGTTAAATATGTTGCTCCCTTTTCGCTATTCGTTGTTGCAGAAAAGGTCTTACTTGACTGGAGAAAAATAAGCTCTCGCTTAATCCATGCCAGGTTCGTTCTATGTTGTCTGATTCTTGGAGTCGTAGACGGGTACACACCAATTCTTAGTTATTCAGCTTTTGAAAACGATAATACCTGTGAAATAATTATGTGTGGCCTTGAGTAGTATTCGGGTATTCTAGTGATTGCGAGGTCAAAACTGTGTGGAGAATCTCGTTAAACCTGCACCAAGGACAACATCTTGTCACTTAGATTCACGACGTTAACCATGTGTATTGGACTTTCTCCTGTTATCTTAAAAAACTTCGATCATATTTCGGTAAACAGAGAATTTTCCTCTATCCAGCACGCGAGGAAAGAACAACGAGTGAACTTTTGTTCAATCTATGAATCTACTTTAAGTAATTTGTTCGTCAACATCTGATTAAAATTTCCCTCCAGTGGCTTGTATTCCTTCAGTGATGCATATCCTTTTGCTGAATAGCCTTTATTTACAGCCGGAAGTTTGCCAACTATTATCTGGAACGCGATTACGAGACAGCTGAAGCAAGCCTCGCCTCGTCTTCCAATAATTACTTCAGAAACGTGTTTTCAATTTCTAATGTCACTAATAATCTTCAACACGCGTGGACTGATGCGAAACTATGAGGAGATTATAATCTGGCCGAGTAAGCCTCGCCAGGATTTTCTTGTCTGCCACGCATTAGATGAGGATCAAATATTGTTTAGTGCCGATGGTGAGCAGGAAGTAGTGTCTAGGCATAACAATCTCCTTGAACTGTATGATTAGATCGGCGTTTAAGTGGTAATTCTGGAAAGCGGGTGCTTCTAGTTTCCAATGCATAGCTGGTCAAGAACTGAAAAAATCCCTTAACCCACCAAATATTGCAAATGACGAGGTTAACGATTAAATTTACCTTTGATCTTGTTACGAAACTGGAATCGATACTCCCTGTTTTGATGATGTTATAGAAATATCCTGTTACATATGGTAATTTTTCACATCCGGTGTAATCTTGGTTCAAAAACATCTGCACGACTTGAATTTAACTTCGATGATAGTAACCCTTACCAAATGAGTGAGTAGGTATCATTGTACTGCTTGTCTACAAAGGATGTGTCACTAGCACTCAAACCAACTGTCTTGCTGTCGGTTCCCTTTGCTCTGCATCAAAGGATATCACTTCTGTCAGACTCAGAAGGATTTATCAAGGACGAGAGAAGCAGACTAGGTCAACCAAAGCATGGTTTCGACGGCGAATTTTATGCACGACGAAACCCATGCGTTCTGTCGCATTTGGGTTGCTCCAACGGTATCAGTGATGGACCTTTGCTTCTCTAGACTACTGAGCCGCTTCCAACTCCATGGTGCGTGAGGTGTTATAGCGTATAACGCTCAATAATGGTATCCTGGTTTAGCATGGTTTTAATGACTTCGACAATACTGTATCATTGCCTCCACCTTGTTGAATCATGATGCTTCTGCAATCTTTGCCGAAGCCTTTGTAAATCTCTCTGCAGTGTTTAGACTGCAGTATGTTATCAGTCATTCAAGGCTGATGCATTTCAGTGCCGTTTGTCATTGGGATTCTTTGGTGGTGTTGATGGTGGTGGTGACTTCGAGTATGCCGACGATGTGCTTTCATTGCTGAAAACGTAGATGAGCTACATAGAGCCATTAAATGTACTCATGATCTTTCCATCCGACACGGTTTTGAGATAAATGCTTCGAAATCTGAATTTATGGGCATTTTTTATCTGAAGCCTAGCACCGTGCTGAACGTTAAGATATTGCCATTTTTTAGCAGACCACTTTATAAATGCTGGTTTATTTCACCAAAAACTAAGTAGTCGTGTTTGCTGTTGAGAAATAAGAAATTACTGAATATAGTTACTAGTGCTTAGAACGCGTTTCGCTTTATTTATTCCCTCGATTTTGTTTAGGTTATCGTCACTTGAACTGCAATAGGCATTATCTGGAGCAACATTTGCCTATCACCTAGTGCTATCTGGTTGACTTTGATATTGCATTTCCATTGAACCTGACTTATGAACGTAAATTGCGATGGCTAGCGCACTGTTAGAGTAAGCCGCATACAGATCGATGCCTAGCAACTGACAAAACTCCGGTGGATGGCTTGAATCACACAATAGGTAGACCAACTGTCTTATAGTCGGACATTAATATTTGCGATATCGATCACATGATCAGGCCACATCGTTCTAAGCAAGAAACGCTTGAACTGGCTTAAATTTGTGGGGAATCTTACCGCAGACGCTGTCCTGTAGATAGGCCTGATTACTTTATTTTATTGGTTTAGGCTTTTTCACCTCATACTGTGTGGAAGACCTAGGTTTCTCTTTATATGTGTATTTTAATCGATAAGATTTATGCTAGTAATTACTCTCAGTTCCCCGTTTTGACAACTACGATCAACAGCTGCTACTCGAAGTTTTGAAAACTTTTGTAATTTCATTTTCGTTTCATCTCCGATTTCCACTATTCCGCTATGTTCTGATGATAACTTAGGAAAGTTGAAGCGCGTTAAAGCGTCTAATTCGCGGTAATGTGTACTTTACTGTATGATGGGTATTTGGCTCAAGACCTTGAGCTTGATTAGTATTGTACGTAGTTGTTCTGTTTTCAATATGGCTGTGAATTTCATTAATCGTTGTTTAGCCTTCCGTCTGTTCTTGACAGCTCCATTTGATTTATGTTCATTGTCGCTTATAGTTCTTCCATTTTTCTTTCCAATAGAAATCATATTTTATTGATAATCACTCTTCGTTTATGAATTTTTTTACCTTCATTTTATTTTTGCGACATATTGGTGTCCATTTTTGTGTGCTATTCACCAATTCCTCACGCGGCGACGTATGTTGGCAGCAATTCTTCTTTTGTCAAGATTATTTACAAGTATTATATTCCCTAAGCGTGTTCTATTAACATAACTATCCTAAAAGTTGTCTTCTTAGCGTTGTTGCATACTATTATTTTTTTGTTTAGCCAAGGATTTCATTCGTCACCTGATGGAGAAGGATCCACAAAAGCGCTACACCTGCAAACAGGCACTGATGCACCCGTGGATAGACAGCAACACTGCTTACGAACGTGACATCCATGCATCTGTCAGTGAACAGATTCGAAACAACTTTTTCATTCGTCGCAGATGGAGAGTAAGTGTGAAATGCGTAGTTTTTTTCTAATTTATTAAGCGTATGTCACCTGCCCTCAAGTTGAATAAAATATGAACTATAATGGTTTGCCAAAGTCAACAAGAATAAAATATTTTGTTAAATGTAGGCGGGCGTGTCGTGCTTACTAGCTCCTCTTCAATGGGTTCCGTTCCTACGCTATAGTCCCACGATATTGTTGTTCAAGCAATATTGAACATTTGGAATTTGAAATGTCTGTCTGTGCAATTTTGCGTTCATTTTTCCATTCTTTTTCATGCCACAATAGACCATGTTGTTTCAATCATGCTTTAAGTACTATGAGCTCTGGGCAAGATTATTTATATAGGCCGAAGGAAGCATGAGTTTCGCTCTCAAGAGCCACCTATTGTTAGAACCCGTCTCAACTACACAAGCCAACTATATCTTTGATCAAGTAGTGTAAGCAAATTCCATGTTATCCGCATGTTTTAACCTCATATAACGTGGATTTGGAGTGTAGCGCTGGCTCCTGTTGAGGAGTAGTCAGGGAACATTGTATTTCATCTTTTTCACGTTCATTTTTATCTGCCTCTATTCACAAATTATCAAATATTTTGCTGTTTGCCATGCATAATACAAAAATGAGCTTATGTTGGTTGTTTGCAATTAATAACGCAGAAATACTATGTGTTGTCCTATTTTCATCTGCAGATGCTAAAATGCTTATTCAATTTAATTTCCCATAGTTCATTTTCTAGTCTTCCATTTCCCATGAGAATTGCTTCCAATTTCTTTTTAAAAAGGAAAGCATTTTTATGGACGTCTTTATATTATCGTGAAGCAGTGGCCTGTTTTTGAGTTTTAATTTTCTGTGAAAGTTTTGTCATATCATCATTATCATCATAATCTTAAACACAATATATACATTTGTCAGTAAAAATTAACCTATGCATGAGGTAGCCGTGGTAATTCATTCAGTAGCTTGATTTTGTCCTTACCGGAACCTCGGTATATATGCCTTGTAGTCTGTGTTTTTATCCACTTTGCCACCCATACCGCATACTACACGCAATTTGAAGATATATATTAATATATATCTTCTGTGTAGCTTTTCCTTCCAATTGAACCTATTTGGAATCTCTTAAGACTTGAAATATGAACTAATCACGCCCGATCTGTCATTATACAACAGACACCATGTCACTTAACTTTAATTACAATAGCAGGTTATTGATTATGCATGCTATCAGTATAGTCTAAACATTGCACCAGATAGAAACAGCAATTCTTCCGGTGGACTTCGCTCGTCTATATTGGAAACTCGTCAAATACTATTAAACGAACATTGGTTGCACGGGCGGTGATAACAATTATCATAATCAAGGTTGCGATCTTGATATATAGAACATGACTCATTAATTACTTACATATGTCAGTATAAACTAACAATTTTATAGTGACGAAAAGGCAATTCATCCAGTGGACTGGTTTCGTCCTTATTGGGAACTCATCATGTACTGGCCAGAAATTGCCGCGAACAGGGCTCGAATCTGGGCACGTCTGCTTTTGAATCTGGTGCTCTAACCACTGAGCCAACCTGACGCACACTACACTACACTCAATTTTCAGTTATAGCTAACTAATGTAACATGCTTAGTCTATTTTCCTTTATGTGGAGCTCATATGGCATCCATTTAGACCCAAAATTCCAACTAATTTTTCCAAATCTGTCATTACTGAACAGACACCACACTACATGGGGAAGTGGTATTGAAATGAAAATTTATATAATTAAATGAACATTTGTTGTGCGGGCGGTGATAAAAATTATTATAATCAAGGTTGCGATCTTGATACAAGAACCTGACCCATTAATTACTTACATATGTCAGTATAAAATAGGAATTGTATAGTGTAGAAAAGGCTGTAGAATGGATGAATTGCCTTTTTTACACTATACAATTCTTAGTTTATACTCACATATGTAAGTAATTAATGAGTCAGGTGCTTATATCAAGATCGCAACCTTGATTATAATAATTGTCAATTACTATCCTGAATTTGCCGCAGAAAGGAGTCGAACCACGGCACATTTGCTTGGAGTGTCTCAGACTCTATCCATTGCGCCACTCTTGCTGCATACTTTAAGCAATTTGAAGTCGTACACCAACTTCTGTTTTTTGTTTGCCTTTCCTTAGACGAAAGATTATGGTAAAGTGACATAACCTAAACCATAATAGTTGTAAAGCGTCAAATTGTTATCTACAATCATACATTTTGTATTCTAAACCAGTTTTGCCCTTATTGGAAATTTGTCAAGTACTTCTACAATTTTACCACGAAAAGGGGTCGTTTCCTTCGAAGTCTGTGACTATCCACTGTGCCACAATACAAGCAGTTTGGGTGCCAAAGTGAATGTATTCACAGGCTCTGAAGCAAACGTGATCCGATTCGAACCCCGTCCACGTCAAAATTGTGAACAATATTTGGAGAGTTCCTTATAAAGACGAAATTTTTCTAATGGATGAATTGCTTTTTCTACAGTACATAATGCTTATTTTATACTGACAAATGTATATTTAATGGGTCTTGTGTTTATATCAATCTCGTAGCCTTGTTTTGAATAATTAATGTATATTTATTTGTGTCAATAACAAATTTCATAATAGTTTAGCTGCATTACCTGCTATTGAATTCAAAGTTGTTGGTTTTCTTCACAAGACGTTAGAATCCCATATGATTGACCTCAAATAGAGAAGTCATAATGCCTTAATCCATGGCCTGTTTGAAGAAAATATATGTTTGCTAATAAAATATTTATCTCAGATGTGGATGAAACGTTGCATAATAGCCAATAACTGAAAACAGATTGTAGTGGTACTTGACCGATCCCACTTTTAAAACTTATCGACGAACGATATCCTTTTCGTTATGAAGGGATACAATTACTAATACTGTTACTAACCACAAGAACACGAGTGATGTGTACTGATGCTTCATTGTCGCGAAACCATTTGTGCTCATAGTTATGCCTGGCTTGTCAATAAATTATGATGCTATCATTACTCTTCTAATAATATTATTGTTATAGGTCCAAACATTTTTCACGATGATTAACATCATTAAAGTTTTTATCATAAATTTCTTTCAAGAACGATAAGTAGCTAACTGACGTCGCTACATCCTAAATTTAGTCGCCAAATTTGCACCATCCTTCTTACAAGAATTTTTAGTGGCTTGTTCTGGTCCTCGAGTGGTGCAATTTTGGGCCAAGTTTATTTGGTAATCTGACCTAAGGCTTTTCAAAACTTTTAAACTGCTACTAAGATTTTGCTTATGTATTTATGGGATTTGAAAGGTTATCAGCCGTTAGGTGATGTCGAAGTTGACTTCCTGACATTGATAAGCCTCACAATAAATTCTGACAACCAAACCCCAGCTTCTGGCCTGCACATAGTGTGACTATTTCTTTTAACGAGAGATGAGGCGAATTGCTTTTCAGACGCCTCATGATTACCACATATTTTGGGCAGCTTGTGCTCCTTATCGATGGCGCCAAACCATTTGAAAGGAAGAAAATTCCAAAATTAATCAACTGAGTAGGTGGCGCTCGTCAGCCTTTGACGGCATGTCATCTTAGAGTGATTCTATAGACAAATAATTCATTTCCACTGTAAATGGGTGATATGGTGTTTTCTTTTAGCCCGTAGATAATCACAAACAATACGACTAATAATTAAGCCACAATAAATGGTCTGACGTGCGGTGTTATGAGGGTCCCTTAGTCTGTTGAAAATTATAAATTGAATAAGCGAAAACGAGCAATTGAACATGAACCTGAAAATGAGGCCCTCAGAGAAGAAATCTTTTTTACTATTTTTGCCTTAGACTAATATACCCGTGTATGTGCTAAAAGTAGGTAAATACTTTCTTTACGTAAAACTTATTAGAGTTTTGTTATTGCCTGACGGGCCTCTCTGTTCCGACGGTACGTGCTCCGGAGCTAAATAAGTGTGGGGTGACTAGTGATGATACACCCTTTGTGCTTATACAAGGCGCACACCGAAATAACCACGGAGGATTCCTACCAAATTTTGCTGATCTTCCTATGTTGCTTAAACCAACAAACAGTTTATCAAATGCCTTTTATCATGTGAGAGCAGGTTTTCATACCTGAATTGTGATTTGTAGACCAAATTTAGGCATTTCATCGCATTCCTGGTTATCTCCACCGTCACCTGCGGCTTACTATCGTTGCTGTTTCAGATTCGTTGTTACGCGAGACGTTATGGTGTGTTATGCATAATGATGGCGTCCCAGCCAACGAAACGTTCGCCTGTTTGAAGCCTTTTATGATGCATCAACGGCCTGTATTCACACTAGCAATTGTTTTTTCTCAAATTCTGCAATGAGCTCTGGTGTACTTCATGCGTGTGTCATCGCTTAAAATTTTTTCGAACAACCGCATCTCTCCTCGGGGTGTAGATAGGTGATGGTTTGCGTAGTGATTCTACTGCTATATTAGCACAAAATGTAGATGAACTCAACTGAGTCATTTATTGCACTCTGAAAGACTCCATTTGATACGTTTGTGAGCTAAACAGATAGAAAGCAGTCGTTATGGCTAGTTTTAGTCCAAAACTTAATAACAAGCTGAATTGCGCCTTCCTGTCCGTCTAACTATGACCACTGGTGACACTTGACGGTTCGGTGTGTGCTAAGATTTCCGGACAGAGCCTCGTTGCAGCTGCCTTTCGAAACTTCTGAATCTTTCGGCTGCTTTTCTAAGCGTCGTGTTCAAATTCTTCAAAAGAAGTACATTGTCAATCTTCATTTATTTCGATTAGACTTCGGAGATGACTGTCTGTAGCAGCCAGCACATGGACAGCTTTTTTAATTGATGCGTTCGCTTTTTTTTAGCTTAGGTCATTGCCAGCTGTGCCTTAGGAGGCATGTGCTAAATGAAAAATTTCCGAGCTAACCAGTTCTATCACGCTATTCATTGATGTGCCCAAACTATCGAATTTGGTAAAGAAACGCCAATTGAATTTGGCCTAGAGCTCTGTCGGAGAACGCCGTTTGCAAATACTATTCTCCCGATAATCGATGCAACTCCGATGTTGTAAACGCAGAATTGGTAGTCCAGCAATCACGTGGTTCGTCACTTTGTTATGCTGTACAGCATCCTTACAAATTAACGTTAAATTGAATTCGCTCAATACTGCGGAAGTCCAGTAGTAAAGTTCCAATGTTGTGACGTGGCTATCTCTGTCTTATTAGCATAGGTCCTTCTAGAACACACTGTGCCAGAAATCTAGATTTTCGTTTTTGTATGTATATTTGTGTGTGTGCCAATTGGAAACTTGGAAGATGACACTTAGCATGCAGGTGCTTGCTATTGAAGTACAAATTTTCATGCTAAAATCCGTCAGGGCTAAATTAACTAATGGCGCTTCGGCTACTCATCATCATAGAATTCTGTCGCGACTTTTCATGCTTCATTGCGTGTCTTCCCTTTTTTAAACTAAACTTATGAAACATATTTTGGTAACATATAACTTGATATAAGCAACATTTTTAAGAAATATGTTCTGCTAATTAACCTATTGCCGTAGGCGTCGGGTAAATTTCAGTGTTTGCGTACCGATTTAAGATTAAAATAGTCCTTTTATAATTGCATTAATTTCGAATTTATATAAAATCTAAACACAATAAGAATTGCCACCTCTATTTTATTAATCTTTTATTTATTTGCATATTTAGCATAAATCATCCACACCCTCATTGCATCTGACATGCCATCTTATCTCATTCACTTCACTTTAGATAACATATTTTGTGCATTGACCTCATTGAAAGTTGTGAATTTTCATCTAGGTAGGGTAGCTTAAAGGTAAATAGACAATAGTTTGTTTTATCGATTTATCCTGCTTCGTTTTTGCGCTCTTTTTCTTGTTACATCTTCTTTCTAATTTATTGATTGATTAGAGCTAGGCTTGTTTCATTTCTGATCAGACGACATAAATTATTATTATTATTATTATTATTATTATTATTATTATTATTATTATGTCACAAGGCGTACTAGCTTTAGTATGACTGTCTTCGTATCGGAAAAATTATACATTAAGTGAAGTTTGCGAGTATGAGTTAAACACCGATCCCACTGTATCTAGCCCGTCGCACAGCTGTCGTCACACGAATGTGATCGTCGTTGAAAAACGACAACAAACTGTATAACGAGGAAAAGAATTTTAAAATGTGAGAAAATTGTTTTCAGCTCTTTTCTTTTTTCCAGAATAATCTATTCAGTTGCAATGTGCTATTTGTATGATGGTTATATTCGCTTGTCATCAAATATACTTTTTCGTCGT